>WEIU01001716.1:255520-270036 GCA_013389925.1 Aegithalos caudatus | reverse complement strand
AAAAAAAATCCCACACAAATGTGACATTTAAAAGGCCTGCAAACAAACCCAAAATTTCTTCCCCCTATTCCCAGGAGTGATCAAAGCATAGCACTAGATTTAAGAAATCTCTAGCACTTCTTTCTTGTTCCCATCCACACAGACTGAGATAGTCTACCCGCAGTATTCTAAGAGAGCTATAAATTATCTGCAAACCTTATCTGGTCTGTTTAATTACCTTGCATATAATTTTTTATTTCTACTGGATAAGTAGGTAGGAGGCAATATTAACAAGTTTTGTGGATGTTTCCCCCACCTTTTAAGAGCAAAATGTCAATAAAATAATACCATTTCCAATCCTCACTATTTTGGTGCAGATGCTAATTGTGGTTAAATACTTTCTGAAGTCTTGTAACTAATGTCAGCAAAAAAGGCTGGAAAGTTATGTTATGTTGATTAAAGCCTGAAAAGCTAGAGCTTACATCCAAAAAATATTTAAATTGATTTTTCAGTTGACTGAAACCAGTAACATAGGTTTTTATAAATCTAACTCACAAGCTTTATTTTGCACTTGCATGTTTACCAATTTTCATTTCAGATGAAGAAATTCATCTCACAGAAAGCAATATGAGCCATAAAATGAAGCAAGACATTGCTATATTCTAAACAGACGCACTAGAGCAATGCAGAGCTGCAGGGATCTGATTACAGACTATATTCTGCCAGGCAGTCAGTCTCCCATTGGGATGGGGAGCACATAGGCTGGGATGTTCTACAATAAAACAGTGTCTCTTATGTAGAGCCTTACAGATATTGCGGGATTATTCTCTCTCAATGCTTCAACATTTTATCACAATTTTTAAGCAGAGCATAGCAAGGCATTTACTGTTTAATAACATTACCTCATGCAATGTGCTCTGTGATTCTTGGGTCTGTTGCTTCCCTTGCAAGAGCCAAAAGCCAAACTACAAAGGAACTGCTCTGGGTTGATAGGGAATGTCCTTTATTGCTGTTTCTCAGAACAGTACCCAGATCAGCAAGAGCTCCAGCAGACTAAAAGCAAACCCGAGCCTATCTCCTGGAAAGCCACGTGCAGATGCAGAGAAAATCAGGATACACAGAGGGTCATCTGCTCTGTTCAATATTTACTGTTTCTCTGGCTCTGAAGCAGAGCTACAAATAACTGACACCTCACCAATTTTCAAATGAAGCTTCTATAATTACATTGCTATGCCCTATAGAAACACTACTGGGTTTCTCATAGCAACCTCCAATGACTCAGAGAGCCCTGCTCTTACCACAAAATTACTAAGGGAGCTTCATCCATCTTCAACAGAAGAGCTGGTACGTGACTGGCAGAGTCACCACTATCACTGGCAATCCAACAGCTTTATGACATCTTGTCTCTTGAGAAATAAAGTTTTATGGCCAAAGTAGTAGTACATTCTGTATACAGTAAGGCAGGATTGCTCCTATAAAATCTCTCACATCCTACGATGCCTTGAATGAACACACTACAGTCTTTTTAGCAACTCTGTCAGATAGATAAGTACAACTCCTTCCCAAAGGCCTGCAGGACAGCAAACTGTTCAAAGCAGCTCATGCCACAGAAAGACTTCTTAATCTCTGCCACCTCAGTGATCCACTCCAATTTCCCTTCCTAAATCCACTTGGTCTTCATCCCTGTTTTCACTACCAGGTGCCCATCTGACATCTCCTTGGGCAGACTCAGTTTCTTAATACAGCACAAAATAAATATTAGAAAAAGTGAGAAATATTCTGTGGTTTTAGGGATTTGGATTAAATTGCTGATGGGTCAGGTGAGTGCTGGAACCGCAGCTACGGAGCAGGCACAAGGCTGAGGTGCAAGAAGACCTTTCAGAAATAAAAAGGTGTTAGCTCAGCCCAGCTGCACCATGGAACTTCTCCCATGGGACAGAGCTGGAGCAACCTTCTTAATACTGAAGGGAAAAATAGCATTTTTCATAAATAAGAAGGCAGAATTTAACATTACTGGCTTCCAGTCTGTGGTACGATTCCATCACCCCTGAGTGTAACTCACCTGATGTCCTCCAGTCTATTTCTATCTTGCTTCAAAACATTCCTGTCCATTTCTAGTCTGCATTCAAAAAAATACTGGTTAAACGATGCTTCCTTCTGGAACACTGTTCTCCCAACTGCCATATATGCCCCACTGGCACACAATATATGCACACAGAAAACTGCAAGCACACAGGTACTCTGAGTGTTGTAAGACCCAGACTAGAACAAGGCTGACAACAGCCCAAAATCTAATGTCTGTCCAATCTCCAACACTGGGGGGGATAACAAAAATTACCCCCAAAAAAGAAGTCTTTAAAAGGATTGCATTTCAGGATTATCTTCCAAACTCACAATGGTATCAAGTTACTTCCAAGGGAACTAGAATTCCATTTACAGAAAACCAAGGTTTACAAGATTTAGAGAATTTTACTACTAAAACTACACACTAGGTGTTTCAGATTCATATTTTTCGTGGTTTTTTAATTTATTCATATTAATAATGTTTTTCATTGAAAATTAATTTGCTTTTAAATAAAAGGAAGAATTACCTTTAGCTTCTGACCTGAGGTGACTTTCTAGATGCTGAATTACTACATCAGTAGAAACAGCTGATCTCAACATCAAATTTCTTTTTTTGTATATTTTCTAAGGAAAAAAACAACCCTTTTCTGTTTCTCCTTGAAAAAAAAACCTGACACAAACTATACTGAAATAAACACAATTTTTCCTCTGTGCCTGAAGAAAATCCATTGCAAGCTGATCTGCCCCTTCAGCAAACTGAAACCAGTTATTTACCCAGCAATTTCCCTCATTTTTGTGATCTGTGGCGCTTTTAAAACCTCAGCAAAAACATTTAAGCAATACATAGTCACATTATTTCTTATTAAAGCTATTTTATTTCAATTTGACAACTTCTATGAAAGGCTAAATTTACTACAATAGACTAAGACAAAAAGTCCTACTTAAAAATAGTATCTTTTAATATCCATTTTTAGCCAGCCTGTAAATGTTCTCTAGCACAGCATAGTAAAAAAGACTTGGCAATGCTATTGCTGTAGGCTTCTCTTCCATTACAGCCCCATGTCTGCACTTCCATCACAATATAAAAAGGTCCCAAATCTCAGTTGAAAAGTTAATAATGAAGATAAACCAAGCTAAAAAGCCAAATTCTAGAGTGAATTGCATGAGGTACATGCACACATCCTCTTCTAACCATTCGGCAGTAGACTTGTGATAGTCTCTACCAGGTACAGCAGGAGAAGACATTAAAAGGACAAAGCCAGACTTCAACACATTTTGTCTGCTTTACAGACAAAAACAAAATCCCTTTGGATGTATTAGTTTTATTTACCTAAAGCTTCAGGAAAAAATAGAGTCTTCATAATTCCAATCTCAACATCCACAAGATTTCAGATTAATGAATATGGCATGAACAATGCATATATCCAGTCCATGACAGAGGAGCTAAGCAGAAATTTGTATTTCTGCTTCCCCTCATTCAAGGCCACCTATATTTGCACAAGACAAGAAAAATTGCAATGGTTATTTGCCAAACTGTGCAGTGTCACATGGCAGCAGTGAGTCAATCTTTAGAAGCTGGCTCCAGCCAGAACAGTGCCTGATCTGCTCCCTTCCAGCTGTGACATCAGGTCACGACAAGCATTATCCCCATCACGCAGCTGATGGCAGAGCTGGAGGGAATCCCTCTTAGAGGAAAGAGAAGACAAAAGGAGCAAGCTTCCTTCTGGGAAAATGGGATGAATTAAGGTCATACTGAAAAGAGGCAGGTGGTTCATAAGGTAAAAAAGAGCACTAGATTAACATGTGGAAGTCATGCAGTTTTATTTTGAAGCAATGATGCCAAAGTTCTTGGCCAAAAGGCTCAAATCAAACTTCAGGCATGGTATCAGTTACCTGGACTGAGTAAACAGGCCAAGAGTCTGTACACACATATTAGAGCATGATCAGCCATCTAGTTCAAGGAATGTTTAATTAGCCAAGTAGGGATACAGGGTTTGGGTAGAAGGGAAGTGGGAGAATCTGTGTCCTTCAGACTAGTAATAATGTCTGTAAGACACTTTTACATTTTTCCAAAAAAAATCAAGCCAAAACAACAAACAAACAAACTATACAAAACCAAAGTTCCCGATGCATATTTTTATGGTAATGAAATGCTACATTATTTGACATGAGAAATTACATGTTCATAAAAGCCACTATGCAATCCTGTCTCCATATATCAGACACTGAGTCCACATAGGGACACGGGCCTGTTTTATTTAAAAAACAATGTACAATCAGCAATTAAGCAAAAGAGAGGAAAATGCTGAAGAAAAAAATTAGGAGGGCAGTGATTCCCTTCATATTATTCTCATAAAGACTCAACTGATAGAAATATATAATAGGTGTTTGCCTTAAAAAAAAATGATACAGATTGCATACTCCTGAGAGAAGAGTGTTATCCTCATGCTGGATTCTTTCCAGACATATTTTTGGCTACTACTGTAACCACAAAACACGACTGAGGGAACAGGATAGGACATGCAAAAATACCTCTCTGACAACCACTACATCTGTCTCAACCCAAAACCTGTGTACCTTTGTTTCATTTTCACTTCAGCATGACACAAACATGCAACAAAATAACACAGCAGTAGAAACCAGAACAAATCCTTCCAGTTGATCAAGGCCTAGGTTCAGCAAAATACATCTCTATATTCTCAAGCCATGAACACACTACGATACCCTGCTGATTGTGGGTATCACCACAAAGAGTCAGGGCATTTGACCAAAGGATGTCACAACTATGCTATACACAACGAATTTCTGTGATACAAAGGATCTAACAAGCACTGACAATCAACAATGCCTTTCTGGCTGAGAAAGCCAACTCCTGTGTGGCAGTATTTTCAGGCTTTCCAGTGACATCATTCTAAAAAAGAGGCAATTGTCCCAAGGCAGATGTAGACTTATCACCAGCATGAGAGAATGTCTTCTTTATAATCAGTAAAAACTTTGAATCTAGAGCGGGACAAAAAAAAATTAATTAAACACAGACTAAACAAACCTACTTGAGAAAAATCTGTCCACTCTGTTACTAAATACCAAAAAAATTCTGCAGAAGATACTGCACGTGAATAAGTGCTAGAGCAAATAATTCACAATTTGAAGTATCACATTTATTAAGCCTTTGATCCTTCAAATGGTAGAGAGTATGGGACATCTCTATGCTGAGTCCCAAAACCTCAGCATTAGAAGAGAGACTATGGCTTTCAGAGCAGTGCTTATACACCATTTTTTGTGTAAATACTGTTTTGCCCAGAGTTCTGGGCCTGAAATTTTCTAAAACAGTGAACAAAAGGTCTCCGGCTCTCAGTTCACAGCAAGCGTGCTGCGAAGTGCACAAGAGAACCTAATGCTGTCAAACAAGCTGTGCACTTCTTTGAGTTTTATTTTTTCCAACATCTCCCCCAACCTCTCCCTCCCCGTTATCACTTATTCTACTTTAAAACAGACAGCTTTGAAATATCCTGCAAGAAAAGCTTGAAAGAGAAGACCTGAGTACTATGGTACAGGCCACCTAACAAACATCACAGTCTAGAGAGCAAAAACCTTAACAGTCTCACTTTGAGGATCTGTGCACACTATCATCCACAGAGCCACAGGAGCCTGTCCTGAAAGAAAAAACTCAAAAATGAAGAGGGAAAAAGGAAGAAAAATGGCAGTGCTATCATCTTTTGATGAATTTAAATCCCTGAGAAATCCCTGAATTTACTCAGCTACTCAAAGAAGACAAGTAAACCTGCAAAGACAAAGTTCCTCAAAAATAGAAAGGAAAAAGGATAGGTGAACAAGACATGTGAACAAAGAGAGGTGAGAAGTAGCTCAAGGTGAGACACATAGGAAGCTTCCTACCACAACTTGAGAAACATAGAATAAAGAAGAAAATTATCACAAAAGAATGCGATTTTGTTCATTGCATTTTTCATGGCATTTTGTTCAGGTGAATTTCTGAATAAACAAAAAACACCCATAAGCCCATTAGCCACAAAAAAAAGGACCTTCTTGACTTTTCTTACTCCTGTCTGTGGTCTGAGGAACTTTATATTTGCCTCTTTGCCTGGAGTACAATTCTCTTCTTCACAAGGTCTCTGCCTATATCCAGATACAAGAAAACAGCAGGCCTATTAACACTGGACTGTGTGTGAGAGCAAGCCTCATACCTGTACCATGAATTTATGTCTTACTTCCTCTGAAAAGAACACCAGTGTAATGGAAGCACTCATCTTCACATATAATCCAAAGACAGTGCTGTGTGGAACTTCAAACTACATAACCCTAATGTTTCACTTTCATCTTAACACTGACATTGATAAATTATATTCTGCATATTGTATACTACTGTCCAAAAATAAATCTGGGGAATAATAGCTAAGTATTAAAGAAAATTGTAACAGGACTTACCAGTCTGTTGTCCAGAAACAATCCCAAACAGGTAAGATAAGATTTTCCAACAAAAGAGCATCCCTGTTTTATTTGTACTGTTTGAGTAAATACAAACATTGCTAAGGGACTGTGAAAATGAAAACTCCCACAACCTTACATAAATATCTGCAGCCAAAAAGCATCTCTATGAATAAAGCCGAATACACTACAGATATATTTTCTATTACACAGGGGAGAATAAAATGCACTAACCTTTTTTCACAAATACACACTTACCAATGAATGAGTGATAAAGACTTGTCATTGCTAACTCCCCAAACTCCCAACATACAGTACCCTGAGCAATGCTTTGGGCCCTTTCTGTGATTCACTCTCTGCTACAAACATGTGGAGGACTTTTTCAATACAAGTGCACTTTAGCAAATATGTACAGCCCTATGTGGGTACCTTATCCAGCCATGCACTTTTGCCATTATTAATAATATTTTGAAGTATTTTAACTTTAGCAGTGTTGTTCTGATGGTTTACAGACATTAAGTGATAAGTCAAGAGTTCACAGTCTCAAGAATCAACAAGAACACCAGGAAATAAGGAGTTGCATAACAGCATTTAGAGTTTCACCTCTCCCATTTCAGGCCCCTCTCTTTCTGCAACCTTTTTAGCTTAAAGTGTACCTACACTAGTCATCTTCAGTTGAGTGAATATTTGGCTCAATTCCAACTACATCATGACTTCTTTTAACATGACCCTGATGTTTTGAACCCTTTATCCAGTGTCCTAGTGCTCTATTAGTGTCAGTGATTCTAAGAAAAGTAGTAAAATAGCATTATTCCCATTATACTGCTAAGTAAAAGATAATTTAAGCATCTCAAGGCAATACAGAAGCTTATGGTAGAATTGAAAGAGGAGTACAGGAGTTCTGTCTCCTAATCTGCTGCTGTAATCATCAAGTAGTACAAAAAAAAAAAAATCAACATTTAGGTGTTACTTTAGACTGGCATAGGTTGGCTTTGGTTTTTTTCCTAAATCATCATTTCATCAAAACATCCATTTGCATGAGGTTGCGATTGTTTTTTAAGTTGTTGTACTCACATGGCAGCAGCCTCATACAACTTACTTCACTTTTCCAACCACAAGACCCACTGGTAAACACCAAACAAGCTGAGGCAGAACCTCAAACACACAAGGAATTACTGAAATACCTGAGGTTATCTGAAGACAAGCATGGCTTCCCTTACAAAAACAATTCTGAAATCTGATCCAGAGGATGCATGCATTTATCTATTATGAAGGACTGGAAAAGAAGCCAAAATTCCTCAGGATGTCTCAAATGAAGGCAAAACTCTGAATCTAAAATGAAGTAAGAACAGGGCAGAAACCTTCTCTAAAAATAGATCTTGCTGTGCAGCCAAGTATGCCCACATGCAATTGTTATTTATTTTTAAATCGGAGTAATTTTCCAGGTAGGTTTTTGTATCAGCTAACAAAATGGGGTGCTTTACAACTAAACAAAAGAAACTCCCAAGATTTCTCTCCTGATCACATTTGCTATAAAGATGTAGAGGAAATCAGGAAGCAATAATAAAATGCAGTGTCTTGCCTGACATTCCATAAAATTACAAAATTGTAAATTTCAATGAAAGCAAAGACAGTAACAATACTAATACCCGGGAAATACGGTCCTAACTTTCAACCAGAAAGACTGGAAGAAACTGTCCTAAACACTGAAAAATAATCTTAAATCAAAAACATAACAAATGAAAACACACACAAACACATAACAAATAACAACACGTGCCCCAAGCTCACAGCCTAGTCAAGAGCACAAACTGAAAGAACTCATGTACTCCTCAGTAGGTTCTCCAGTGCTTTCTCCATTAAACCTACATCATCTCAAGCCTATTCTCATCAAGTGTTATCCCCCCAGACGTGGGTGGGTGCACTTAAAGATGTCATTAGGGACAATCAAAACAGAAACAAAACTGAGCAATGTCAGCACTTATGGATTTTCCATTCAGCCCTTCCATGCTAGTCCTGCCAGTGAAGAAGGCAACAACCCAAACCTCCAAGGCAGAAAAGTTATTCCACAGCTTGAGCAAGTGTTAGGGTCAGAAAGCCATGAGATCTTAAGTCTCCACACCAACAGAACAAAGCAGAAGTAAATGTAAGTGAAAACAGACAGTTGCACATCACTGTGGACACCCAGTCATCAGGCTTGATATTTGTCAAAGCTATGACAATGCTGCTGGAGGAAATCAGTACGATCCAAATCCTCACAATGTACCTGTCCCATTATATCTTTCTTAACAAAAAATGGACAACTAGCAACAAATCTTCTCCTGAAGGCACTATAAAGTTTTATTATCCTTTCCCATGCAGAGGCCATTTGATTGTTTTAGGAGAATTTTCATTAAACAAATGCTGGCTATTTCTTAATTTCCTTGTGCATCCTTCAGTGATAAGGATGGACACAAATTCAAATCCAAAGCAGGGAACAAAGTTTTCCTAGTATTTCTGGAGCTTTAACAAGTAATACTATTTTAAAACTTCAAGAGCTTGTTCTGGCACCACAGCACCAGACAATCAAATCATAAATATTTTCTCTCTAAGCCACCAGAAATATTTAAAGCAAACTACTAAAGGAGAAGAAGAAGACAACTATCCAACCTTTGGAGCACAAACTTCCTATGACAGAGACAAAAGACTTTACTGTTGCATCTCATGGAAATAGGGGACTATCTTTTATGAGATCTTGCAGCATTAATGGTCACTTTTAGCCCAGAACCACCATTCAGGTCATCTGCTTTCTGCAATAATAACTGCAAAACCAACCAACACAGTACTGAAAATGAAACTGTATTGTAAGAATTTTCTATACATCTTCTTCCTCAACTCCCAAGCTACAACATTGCTCTCTCTTCAGTGGTCTCTCATTTAAATCCTTGGAAGAAAGAGCAATTTCCAATTCCTTTATTAATAAAAGTAAGTAGTAGTTTGTGGGGCAGGTTCTGTTATTGACTTCTAATTCATAACAACTAAACAAACAACTCCTCTATAACTCCTTAATAGGACTTAAAAGATACCATGCAAAAGCCATAGCAGCCAGGCTCTAAAGTCCTTTCTCTAAAAAGTCATTGTGAATCCTACCTATAAGAACCAATATGGTTATTAAATTCTCATACTCCTTCACTTCACCCCTGTTCCTGCACCTTCATCATCTCTCTGTCATCCAGGTATTAGTTATTTATCCATCAGATATGGGTATTTTTTGACAGAATGTGATTTCCTAAAAGACACAGTCAGCAATTTGCTACTGCAAAGTATGTAATACACAGCTCTTGTGATAATAGGTGGATGCAATGTGACTGTACACTTCATCTTTGCTGTTTCACTTATGTCTTCTCTCCATGTCCATCTCCTCTGTAGAAGAGCATACCAGCACCTTTCTAATCAGACTTGCAGCATGTAGGGCGAGGTGTTTTTCAGGAGATGCTGCCACTGCATTTACCCAGCAAGAGCCCCTGAGGCCTCTGGGAGGAGGGACTAATACAGTACAGGCATACTCCTAGCACAAGTACTGAGCTCAAATTATACTTTTTTTTATATAGTATATTTTTCTCAATCTTATTACAGGTCCAGTGAATGGACTTTCAAATTCAAAAATTCTCTTTGCAACAGCAGGAAATAACTTATATTGGATTTAATACATGTTCCACAGGGTTATTCTACTGGTATAAAGGAAGACAAAATGTCTCTTCAGCGGGCTGGCAAATCTGGAAGGAATCAACCTCTAAAAGGTCTGTAACTCAGAGAAAGAGGACTTAATCCTATGATTTGTATTTGCTTTTAATGGAACCCTATTGCTGCATCAAAGCTTTGGCTGTTGAGAGAAACAGATTAATTCTTGCTCATAGTGCTGTTACAATTCACAGTAAGACTTCATATAGGTATCTTTAGAAGAACCGTGTCCCTTCCCCCACTGCTCTAATCTTTTTTTAATCTATTTTATATCTTCATCTCCACTTTGGAAAAACAGCAAATGTTTCCAAACCACATACCTGTAACATGAGCTGGTTTAATTTTATCCCTTGATCATTCATGCAAGTTAGCAGATTTTCACTGCATAGCTTCCCATGTCAATATAAAATACAAATGCATTTATTTAAATCTCTGTTAGAATTCAAACACTTTAATTGCTTTAGCCAATTGAGTTCATAAACACTTAGTGGACAATGGAAGCTGTTGCCCTATTTTCTGATGACAAATTAAAAAACATAAATACACACACACACACACACACATATATATATATATATATGTATGTGTGTGTGTGTGTGTGTGCCATAAAGGATCCTTTGCCTTAAGCATCAAACATTAGAGATCTTCTAACAAGCCCTACCAGATAAGAGAAGGAAGCAGAAATCCAAACCAGAGGTAAGTCCACATCAGACTAGAAAAGTCCTCAACAGACTGCAGCCCAATCCAAGTCTGGAAATGCAAATCAAACCCATTTGATTTATTTCATTATTTCTTTACCGATTAGGTGAAAGTTCCTGTAGTGAACATAGGAAAGAGCCATTTCATTTACATATTGTTCTGTTTCCAAACTATTCAGGAANAACATTTTTGGAGATTTTTTTTTTTTTTTTTTTTTTTTTTTTTTTTTTTTTTTTTTAATGACAAATGGGACAAATATGAATGTAATACTGGTCTTTTACTATGCAACTATAGGAAAACGCTACCAAAATCTCTGTTAAAACTTTCTTCAATCTTATGAACTTGGCAATTACTTTCCACAGGCCAGTTTTTTATGTTCACAATGTTTCTACAGATAGAATTAATATACAGTAGCTATGAACCCCACAGTCTTTACAAAAAGATGAACTGCTAGGAGTAAAACTCGCTATAAGCAATTCTCAGGTTCCATGTTAAGATGAATGTAAGCCATAAATAAACTGGACTTTACTCAAAGTGAAAAGAACTTTTATGAAGAGTCCTTTTTTTATATTTCACAGTAAACAGGAGTTTGCATACGTGGCCTGATATTCTGTATGTCTTCCACATCAAGCACACAGCTTTATCCATAGAGGTTTAACAAATTTTACAAATTAAAAATGACAGGATTTTACATCAAGCAAATTAACTGAGGGTCATAACTCTTAAACTGGCGACAAACTAAAAATGGACATGTTAAACTTTTGTCATTTTTGTGTCAAAGGATGCTGCAGAAGNAAGATACTTATGTAGAAACACTCCTGGTCTGAGCTGATATGCCATTCATAGGTCCATATTTTTGTGCCTGGGTAAAAAGAAACAATATCTAAAGCTGGTTCAACACCCACACTGTTCAAGTCCCTCATTTCCAAACACTATGTAGGGCACTTGTATGGCAGCCAAGATATTTATATAGTAACAGTTCTTAATATACTTACATGACTCGTGAGAGCTGGGGAAGACACCACAAGTATATAACTCTTCCACCTTCTCCTTTAGCTGAATTCACTCCCCCTTAAAAGTTTTGCTTAACACTTAAAATAGCTTTATGAGTAACATTTTTTCTATTTTTATACAACAGTAACTATTATCCATACCCTCTATGATCTGCAAGACAGGACTTGTGTTAGTCAATCTACCTTCTGTGTACTTTAATCAGATTTTAGATAGGTAGATCTCTAGGGTTGTGTTTCATTTTTTAGTTATTTACAACTGAAAGGATTTAATAAAAATCACCCACCACTCCATTAGAATAGAGAGATCTGCTCTTTATAAAGCAGAGACAGCAATAACATCGCTACTAATGCCTGTACAGCTCAAAAGACCAAGGTTCCCATCATATTAGATACTGCATCCAAAAGAGAATAAAATCGAGAGTGCTTTCTCCCTCATCTAAGAATTTTGCTAGTTATGGTCTTTATCCAACTAAAGAGTCTCCTGTGGACTGTGATCCATCACAATCACAGCAGGCAGTCAACCTTTGGTTTTTCCCAATAACTTTATTTTCTACTTCTCTTCAAAAACACTGTTCTTCTATCACATTCTTGTTATATGTGCAGACGGATTCTTTTCTTGCATATTGTGTCCAACATTTATGGCTCCTTTTCTCGTCTTTTGTCTGCTTAAGTGATGCCAGAGACCACTGGTAAAGTATTTGCACTAATTCTCTTTAAATAGCTATATGCATGGAATTTGAAATTCACTGTTCAAATGAGTGAAACAAAAGATATATGAGGATTTTATTTTAAAAACAGTTCAGCTGGAAGATACTTGATTCAGCAAATATTTCATGAAAAGAATGTCTTCAGAGGAGAGGAATCTATTCCATGGAACATACAAAGCAGAGGAGGAACTGATGGGATGGATTGATGTGAATATTGAGAAATGCTAGATCCTTCTATTCTAATGGCAGAGTCAGTCTTCAAGTGAATGCCTTGCAAAGAGCATTTTGCACTAGACAAGGATGTTGGAGACTATTCAAACCAGGGCACCAGGAAAGTGTGTGACTACCAGCTGGGTCTGTTAGCTCTCAAACTATGCAGAAGGCAACAAAGGACCTCCACACAACACAGCCCAGCTTTCCAGTGGGAGGTTCTCCAGACCAGATTTGATATATTACAGCTATCAAGGATATGGCACAGAGCAGAATAAGACTGAGGTCTTTCATGGGTGTGAGCACAAAGTGAAAACCATCACCATGAACCATTTAAAAGACATTAAAGTTTTAAATACTGTAAAATGATGTAAACAAAGGCATTAGTTAAAAACTATACAATAGAGAAAAAAGGATCAAATAATAAAAGCATGGACCAAAATAAGAGTCACACAAAAACAAAGAGCACAGCAACAGGCAGTTTCTTGAAACTGGACTTCTCAAAACATTTACTCTTGGACCTTTTTCCAAATAATCTGAATCCACACAAATCTAAGTGAAATCTAGATGGAAGTCTGCCAACAAGGCACTGTTTCTACAGAGAGCTGACTGAAATCACTGACTACACCTGCCCAACTTCCAACAAACATTTCATTATAGTAGCTAAGCCTTCATTCTCTTTAATAAAAGGTTTGTAACTTAGATCTAAGTTTGTAATACAAGCTTGTATTTCTTGATAGCATTACACTGTCTAGGAATACAGTTCCTATGTTATTTAGCATATAATACACTATACAGTTTTCAAATTAGAATCTTTCCATTATCAAATCTACCATACATTTCCTAACTTGTATTTTAACCCTAAACGATGTTATCTTGAATTTAAAAAAAAACCAGCTTCTTGTTCTATTTTGCCAACTATCAACACAGCATAAGACCTCAAGTCCTAAGTAACCATCAAAATGCACTAATAATGTAATTAGTAATAATCAACTGCACATCCCAGCTGATAGAGACAGTTGGAAAACAACTTAAAGATGTGTACTTCACGTTCTTAGCATCAGAGGTTGTTCTGCTACCAGATGCATTACAAAAATGAGACACTGCTGGTGACTGAAAAAAACGAAAGATTCTGTACCATTTCTACAGCTCCACCACAGAGATGAAACAAAACACATAAGATAGGAGGATGCTGGCCATTAACTCGCTCGTTCACACACACTTTTTTTTTAATCCTGATGGATATCAACAGACATATGGACAAACTCTCTGAGCAGTGAAGCTCCCTAGTAACTGAACGACAGATGTGCACCACTAGTACCTGGATCACCTTTACAGGAACTGTCCTGAAGCATTTTCTAACTCACCAATGAATTTAGTTAAGCCTTCAGCAAGGTTTCTTCTGACACTAGAAAGAGAAGTCTGTACTACATAAAGCATAGGCTTAGCATCCAACACTGGCATGGAAGGTATGGTATGAAATTACCTCAGTCACCATTAAATGAAACAAAAATGCTACAACAGAAACAGAAAGGTGAGTTTGTTGGGGTTTTATTGTAAAAAAAAAATAAAAATAATGAAAACAAAAAGTCTGATCTTATTATTAGACCTTCTTATAGTGATCACAAGCAATGATCTCTTTATGAGCACTAGATAACATGATAATAATTACCCTAAGATA
>WEIU01001716.1:233052-245132 GCA_013389925.1 Aegithalos caudatus | reverse complement strand
TTTTTTTAACTTTACACAGTATTTCAGATTTTGCCACACAAGATAATAACTGAAGAGATGAAGATTAGTACAGATGCCAAGGGATAGGAACTAGTTAAGTGTGGCAGTGGATAGTCCTCCAAAGAAAACAGACTGAGGAGATACAATAAATGCAGTCCCTGAAGAATTAGTCATGATACTGACCTTTTAAATATTTTTGTTAGGTGACCTTAGAACAAAAACATGAATGTGTTAATAAAATTTGCTGATCACACAAACCTGAGGATCAACAATACTGCCTAGACTCAAAATAGGTATATCATTCAGAAAACAATGGATGACCCCCAGAAGCAGACCACTACAAAGAATAGGATTAAATATGATAGTACAAAGTCATGAACTGAAGGACTTGAATGCAAAAAGAGAGGAGGAGAAAAATCTGCATTTGTCAGTCAGCAAGAGAATGAATACCTGTAAGGTATTTGATGATATCATGAAAGAAGCTAACACTCCCAGAATTTCAATGAGAGTTCTGGAATATGAAAAATATTGTGCTGGTCCATTTACTTAAAGAATGGTAAACTAAACTTGAAATGGGTACTAAGGAGGGCCAGGAGAAATAGACATGACTATCTGTGTTAATTACTCTATTAAACAGGGTAATTTTGCCTATTTCACTAACTGCATTAGGTTAGGCTCCCTTTTTATGCACTTCACAAGAAGTTTAGCATTATGAAACTCTAGTTCAAAGTGAGCCCTTTGAATATGTCTACAATATAAAAAAGATCAATTAATGTAACTTTCTCAGCAAAGAGCACGTTAGAATATTAAAACAAATAGCAGCTGGTGGAAATACTTCCAAGGTCCCTAGGCTTTTCAGACAAGTGCCTTAATGGCTGAGATATAAATTTGTATCTTTTACAGCTTAAATCTATATAGACCCATGCATATATAATTTCTTCAAAGCCTCTTATTTCCAAGTGTGGTCTCATGGGCAGTTTAAGTAAATGGACAGTACAGCAAAGCTTAAGCAGTCCTTTTCTTCATTCTCCCCCTCCCCCACCCCAAAAAATTAAATGGAGAATTATTCAAATTAATAATAAATTCAAATTAATAATAAATTCAAGAATAAATTCAAATACNNNAAAAAAAAAAAAAAAAAAAAAAAAAAAAAAAAAAGGGCAGAATTCTTGAAAAATGTGAAATAAGAGAAAAACCACCAAAATATTCAAGGTCTTAAGCACAGTTTAGCAACGGTCCCAAATTAGTATAATCTGTACTATCACCTTCCATTTTAGGAGATATGACAAATACAGAGACTGCTGCAAAATCAAATGTTAATTCTTAAAAAAAAAAAAAAAAAAAAAAAAAAAAAAAAAAAAAAAAAAAAAAAAAAANAAAAAAGTCAAACCCAGCATAATTACATCACAATGCCTGCATTATTGTGGGTAGCTCTATAAAGGAACATAACCAAATATTTAAGTCTACTTATTCCACTGGAAAAAAACCACATTTCAACCTAGATTTAAGAGCAGAAAAATAGACTGCAAGAATATGATGACTTTTTGCATTTTTAATGGTTTTAGCAAAGTATAATACAATTATAGAGCACAGCTCGGTGCCCAAACAAAATGATTTAAGAAACACCCCTTACTTTCATGAATACCTGATTAGGGATTTCACTGATCCTTTTAATCCTAGAGTTAGAAGGACACAAAAATAAATTCTAGACGTGAAAGGTCTGGTTATCCTTATTAGCACTCCAATTTTCTGTGTTTGTTCCCCCTTGAGACCCCCACCTTACAGTAATGCCACTCAGTATAAGGACTGCAAAATCTCTTCCCTTCCTAAATTTTAAGAACTATTGTTGGGCAAGGAAAGGTCTCTTTCTCCCACAGAGTAAGCATGCTGTAGAATCAATAAGGCTGGAATAGGACCTCTAAGATCACCAAGTCCAGCTGTTAACCCCACACTGCCATGGTAACCATTAAACCACATCCCCAAGTGCCACACCCACATGCCATCTGAACACTTCCAGGGCTGGTGATTACACTGTTTCCCTGGGCAGCCTGTTCCAATGCCTGATCAACCTTTTGGTGAAGGAATTTTTCCTAATATCCAACCTAAACCTCAGCCTAGAGGAACACAAGTGACAGGCCACCAGCTGCATGCAGCACCATTCACTACCTCTCACTGGGCCTTGCCATCCAGCCAGCTTTTTATCCAGCAAACAGCACCAGGTCAAACCATGGGCAGCCAGTTTCTCCAGGAGAATGCAGTGGGAAATGGTGTCAAAGACTTTAGGTAAAGTCCAGGTAGATTATGTTCCTAGTTCTATTTGGTTTTATGACTTGCTTTGCTTATGATGTTCATGCAACTACAATGACAATGAAAAAATGCATTACATGAAAGCTTCCTTTCAAATTTAGAGCTGTAGTGGGTTGCTTCTCATAGCTACCAAGTCAAACAATGGAAGATTTTTATAGGACCTTCACAGCTTCTTTTCTTTAATAGTTAAAAATGAGCTAAAATAACTGCACATTGAAAAGACAGTCTCAATTTGGTCTAGTTTTTCATACTTGCAGCAAACTACTTTAGGAACCACCTTCTGAAACACATCCACCCTCAGAATTGTTCCTTCCCACTCCCTACAGCTCCTTCTGGCTCCTGCTGTCACACAGCAGGCTAAACAGGCAGAAATAGCTTAAAAAAACCCTATTCAAAGCCAAAAGGGGAAACATTTCCAAGATTTCAGGTTCCCTAGTCCTGACAGATTTGGTCAGATGCTCAGCTTTGCCCACTCTTCTTCCCTCCTCTACGGCTTCTTTCAAATGCTGTTTGCAGCTCCCTCTGCCCAAAAGGCAACCTGACCAACACTAAAAGCTGTCACAGTCCTTTATTACATTGGCCTTGATGGGGTTGTGCTTAACAATGTTGATTTCAAATATTCATTAAGAAACCAGGCTTCTTTTTTCTTCAGTTTTATACTTATTTTATAACTTTTCTGAAATAAAAATATAAAATTAATCTCAATTTAGACCAAAAGTAAAATCAAATATAGGGAGCATGCTTCATTTTGCACTGAAGAGCATTTTTTCTTTCATATTTTAATTTCAAGCTGGTTGATGATACAGCAGGTTAACCAGGGTTACTCACCTCTGCTGAAATTCTAGCTTCTAGAATACCTGTATATCTAATGATATACATATGACATACACATGTAAAATATGTCTTACACACAATAAAGTTGCCAGTGTAGGAGAATTAAGAGATTAAGAGGAAGTAAAACTACACTGTCATTTCACAGAGAAAAGTGGTCCCATTCAGGATAAAGTAGAATAGTAAGTGTAATATTAAGAAAGCTCCATCTCTGGTGAGACAAACACAGAACCTTTTGTAAACCAATTAAGATCTACTTAATTGCAAGTAAATTTTTTGATCCTTACGCTCCTTCAGATCTTGTGCAATTTCAGAATTAACAGGAAATAATAGTTACAAGCCTCAAATGCTGTTCCCCCTCTTTTCTGCCATTTTTCTCTTTTGCCCTCCCATCTCACCCCTCTAGCTTTGATACATCAGGAGCACTACACATGAAATAGTGAGAGATCATTTGCTTGGTGTGCACACCTCTCTCTGACAGTGTATGAGCTATGCCAACACTGCAGAAATATGCACTACTACCTCATCTGCAAATGGGATCCTCACAGCTGCAAAGGTACCAATTGCTCTGCACACCCTGCAATTTACAGCTGGATCTGTAACAGATCCATCTTTTTGGTAACAGAAAAATGAACAGCTGTACAGCTCTGACAGCCAACTCCTTCAATCTGTAGTCATCCAGAAATTTTGCTCACTGTTTCTTTCCTGAGGGGCTAGTTATGTGGCTAATCAATTATCTGTCAGTTTTGGTCTTGGATGGCTTTTCTTTGGTGTGTTCAAGCACATTCCTGCATGGGTATTATGAATCTTAAGACTTCTTCCAGGAACCTTACATTTCTTGTGACCAACACCTAGAATTGCTGAAGCACAAAAAGCTAAAAGCAGTAATGCTCTAAAATTTTCACTTAAAATTTTTTTTCACTGGGCAGCAATTTTGTAGTCTGTTTCTAGTCTTAATCTTCTTTTTAGTGGTAAGCATTCAGAAGTGAGAAAATTACTTTTTCAGTCTATATGAAAAAATACAATCCCTAATATTCAAAGTCCTAGGGCTTTTGCATGTCATACTAAAAATAGGCAAGTGTTGTAGGTTTTTGTTTGGTTAGGGAACATACTGAGTTTTACCACTGCATATGTGTAAACCAATAAAGTCATTCATTTGGGGGCCAGTGAGGGAAAAACTTTCTGTATGTCTCATTTCCATGCACTATGAGCAACACTGTAGGGATAAAAATGCAGAAATCCCAGTGCAGAATTAAATACAGTAAGATTGAATGTTGTATGGTCTTCCACACAGTATGATGCATGTGATTTGAGGAACAGATACCCTACAATCATACAGTCTGTATTATGAGGAAATAAAGAGGAAAAAATTAATAAATCTTACTTCTTAACAGTGACTTTTGATTTACACTCACTAAAAATTATATAACTTCATATGAAGCAACTTCAAAAGCAGGCCCATGGTGTGGAGATACATAGACCTAGCAGTAACATCTGATGGGAAAACCACATTTCAGACTCATCATTTTCATGTAACATGGCTGTGTTCCTGTGCTTAGAGAGAAAACACTTAGCTAAACAACTATGAAATTTCTGAGCTAAAAACATTCCAAAATCTCCAACTGCGACTATCTTCGTAAAAGGGCCCTTTAAAGATGAATGTTCATCTCTAGCTGAAAGCATATCTGATGTTCCAAAGCACGGTAAGTCTCTGGCCCACCACTGCCCAGGCTGCAACAGTATTTTTTAAAGCAGCTTAAAATATTGGCAAGAGCTCCCCTTACTGGTCTGCCTTCAAATTGTCAGCTCTTCAGCCCTGAAAATCTTTTTATATGAAACAAAGATGGGTAAAATAATACAAATTAGGGAAATTTAGGGGAAAAAAAAAAAGTGTCCACATGAAATTTATATCAGATATCCTATTGCTTACATTTCTGATTACCTGCTAAGTCATAAACCCAAAGATAATGACTTAGTTTAAGAAGAAATTGTTCCTCTATCACTGTGAACATCAACATATTTTGAATCCTTGATTTTGTATAGCACATACAGGCCTTGCCACAGTCTAAATTATACAACAAGCAGCCAATTCTATCATACTGAATAATGCACTCATTTCACAGTAACCACCACCAGCTTCAAAGGAATCATTTGTGGGATAATCAAAGAGTCAGTGTGGAAATTTATATGGAGATTGGAACTGCAAAAAAAAATTACTATGAAAGCTTACTGTTTTCTTCAATGGCCTAGTGTTTGATTTTAAGAGCAAAACATACCTCTCAGACTGTGCTGGTTTATATGATTAAAGTGGTTGAGATATATATAAATAGATAGATAGATATGCATGTATACATATTTATATCTGATTTTTAGTGCCCTACTTTTGTAAGCTCGGCCTAGGGGCTGACTGAACTTTTTTGGCGAAGATGTCAACTAAGAAATGTTAAATTTATGTAATTTTAATGATACTATGAAATACCATTATCTTCAATTCACAGTAAACAATCTTGTTTACTTCAGCTGACAGTAAACAATCCTGTTAATGCATAAAATACATGTTCTCTGGATTGTTGTGGCCATGCAGAGCTGAGTGAGAAAAAAACTGTAAAATCTGTTGTTATGGCACATTAGGAAAAAAAAAAAGGGAGTCAGAGGATATGCTTTTGAATGCACCCTACAAACCTGGAAAGACTGTAAAATAGGATATCTTAAAGTACAACAGCACTTGGAGGAGGTTCAGTACAGCACACCAGACAGCCATCTAGCTCTCCCCACTAAGTAACAAAAAACAAAAATCAAAAGCAAACCCCTAAAGTCCCTAATTATTATTGTAAGTACATTAAATAAATAAACAAAACGACTGTCATTCAAATGGATTCAGATGCCTACTTTTCTGTGAAACACAGGCAGTTTAGATACAGAGTCAAATCCACTCAGTCTGGTTCTCTCAGGCAAGATGGTAGAATTTCCTAAAGCATTCTCTATTTTCTTTCAACAGCAATCTCTATTTTCTTTCTTGAGGACACATCCATTCTCTCTAGTGATTGTTGGTTATTTCCTCCTTTACTGCTCTGGACAATTATTCCTCCTGGGCTAGTTGTTGTACTAGAGAGAAGGAAGGGGACTGAGGCATTGGTCACAAGTGAACCAAGTCATCACAATCCCTATCTATCCTGACCAAACAGGGTCACATTCATTGTGCTGCCAACTCCCATGCTAAAATAACCCCCTTCAGAATTAGCTCATCCCATAATTTATAGAACTATCTAAATATATGACAGCATTTAGACTTTTTTTTTTTTTAACACAGCTTTCTTTGAAGGTCATTAATAAACAATTTAAAAAAAATCTGAGGCTTGGACCAAAAAATCAAAAATGCCCAATAGTATAATCTTCAAGAAAAATAAGATATTATTCCTTTATTTCACTAGGAAGCTCCATTTTCTGTTTCTATCCCTCTCTTCCCACATAACATTTTGTTTGAGTTATTCAAATTCTCTTATCTTGCTTTAGAGATCTCATCTTTCTGTCAAATACAACTCTAGCTTCTGCACGTGTTAACAAAAGGATAATCTATGAGCATGTTCAAGTTGCAATAACCACACAAGAGCAACTGTTTACATCACAAAATGCTAAAAAGTGAACTTGCAATCTTAATTAGATCCAAGTATAAATAAGTAGCAAGTAATAACTGAAGTTCAAGTAAGAGTCTTTGATGTAATTGTACTACCATGCTCTTCTTCCAGAACACAAAATACTGTCAACTCAAACTGAAAGCAAAAAGTGAGTAGTGAAAGCCATTCAAGATAAAATTTTGCTTTTAGAAGCAGCAACAAGTCTGTCATTCAAGTTTCTATTTTTGCTGCTCAAGCAGGACCTGAGATTCATAGTTCTTTGCTAGAAACTAGCAAAAAAGTGAACTTATTACTTACAAACATTAAACAAACATACAATATTCCAAATACAGTGACAGCTGATTTTCTCACCCTATCAACTCTATTATCAAAGCATGGATACATTTAAACAGATCTCCTAAAGCTTTTATTCTCAAATGTTCCCAGCCTTTTAAAAAATGTATCTTTAACACAGTGTTTCATTCCAAGCTGTACTCACCAATGGTATTTCACACCTGAATGGAAACCAGCACAAACATTTAAAATCTGTGTATGTAAATGCTGAGTATCTCAAAATATATGGATATTTTAAACACTAATATCTACTTTTCTCCCATCTGGACAAATATTTTTGTTGTTGTTGAAGCATGTAAGTTCCAGGACTACATGCATTTCAAAAACAATCAAAACCTTTCAGAGGTCCAAGTTCATTCAAATCCCAGAAACCCTTACTTGGGTATTTTGTTTGCCTTTTAAATTCATACACATATTCAAGTTCTAAAAGTTTCCTCATCGGATTTCCTTTACCATACTGCCTGATTCAAGATCCCTTTTTTCCTAGGAACTACAATGAACTCAGCTCCTTAGGCTACATATGATAGCAACTTACCTCTTTACATCTTTTGTTTATTCTTCCAGCACAGAATTGGTTGCACCTTGTTAGGGTACAGGAAGCATCAAAAGACAGGTTTAGAAGTTAAAAGTCCATGAACCTATTACTCCACAAAACCAAACTGCGAGCAGAGAGTATAAGAATGCATGCCTGTTTAGTTTATACAGTTTGGAACTCCTGCCCCTCTGTACAAGCCACTTATCAATTGTTAATATAAGCTAAAACACAGGGAATGCAGCAGCAAAGCTGTACAATCAACCAGGAGAAAAAGACAAGAACTACAAGAATTTTATTATAGACTGAAAAGGAAAGTCACAATAGAAAAGGAGCACTAGACATGCTAAATACAGAGAAGCTTAACATGTGAAATTCCAAACATGACTTTTCAAATTCTGTCATTTGAAGAGACAGTGATGGATTATTATCTTTTGGCAGAATCTGGATGGAAAATAAACTAGGATTCCAAAGAAAGGAAACAGACACTTCTAAATAAATTGTACTAAGCTATGTTAAAACTACTCATTATTTCCTCAGTAAATGAGCACCCAATAATCTTCCACAAAATAAGTTATGAACTCAGTGTTTGATCAGTCTCTTGGGATCAATCTCAAGGAATAGGCAAGGAACCATAAACAATATTTATAAATAAGATTTACACTTCTTACTTCAGGTAAAGACATATAGCTGGTTCTTAATCTACGTGACCAGGGAAGCACCCACTTGTGAAAGAAAGAGATTAAACAACTTGGACCACAACTCATTGTTCTATACAGTCAGAGAAAAGGAAGGTACCAGAAATGACATGAAGTTAAATTTTACAGGGCTAGTTGCTTATCCACATGAGCCTGAATAGACACAATTCTACAGAACTTTCTTTGGACAGCTTTTTGATTAAGAACATCTAGTGAAACTTTCTCCTGAAGATTCCCTATTCCTGAGGGGAAAAGAAAGCAAACAAAAAAAAAGTAATCTGAACGAAAAACAAGGACAAACCCACCAACTAATGTGATATCTACTGGATAAGAGAAACAAGCAGCAGTGGGAGAGTCAGTAAGGAAGACTGTTCCTTATAAAAGCTTTTTACACTTGTTCTTTTTTTTTTTAAGACAAAATGGTGCCATCTATCTGATGTACATGAGTAGGTCTGAAAACCAAGCCAGTGTCTGAGCTAAAGTCAAAAATACACTGTAAGAAAACCCCAAACAGCCAAACCATGACACTACAAAGTTTTTTCTTTGCAGTAAAAGGCAACAGGGGAGAAAGAACTAAGCTGAATTAAAAAAAAAAAAAAAAAATTAACCAAAAATCCAAACCCAGCTTTCTTATTTGTTAGGTAGAGCATGGGAGTCTGATCACATAACTTATTGTGACTATCAGCTTCAGTGAAAAAATACAAGTAATTATACCTGTAGGACTGGTCTCCCATTTCTGTTATCCCTTTAATTTATGAGCATGTTCAAGTTACATATCCTAGGGCAATGAATGTTTTTGTCCCAATGCCCCCACATCCCTCCTTCCCCTCCAAACTGCCACCACCACTCCCCAAACTCAGAACGACTCAGAAAGCACAGCCTTGGTAAAAGAAGGCAAGTACTATGGGGCATTTCTAACATGTTTTAACACAAAACCCCCCCAACACTCCCAACCCCAAACACAACAAAACACTCACACCAACTCTCATCCTGCTGTATAAAACCCATCAAGTTAGAACAGTACCTGACCATGCCTCCAACTTAGAGAGAAATTCCATCAAGCACAGATCAGACTTCAACAGACATTCCTTAATTTCTATCAGTCACAATGTAATCAGATTCAATCACAAACAGGAGCACAACACACCAGAGGACCTCGTACAGCATTCCAATACAGAAACACTACTCTGCTTTTTAGGTCATATCATCTAGCAAGATAAAAACCTAAAGGAAAACCAGTGAGCATGCATCAAAAACTCTCAAGGGAACTCCTCAAGTGTACAATTATAAGTATTTTAATAAAGATACCACATACTTCCAAAATGGGAAACAAACACCAATGCCAGACTATTTTGTCTATGAAAATGATGCATTTTCTATAGTAGCCACCTCTAGGTAGAATTTACATACCACAGTGATATCTGTTAAAACAGTAACAACCCAAACTATTGAAATTCACTGTTCCAAAACTTGCAGCAATCTCATTTCTCTGGTTTTTCTCACTTCTGAGTAATAGGAAAGGAGTTCTGGTCCATTAACTCTCCCACTCTCTCCTGGAGGAAGTTGACCAGCTCAGCTAATACAAAGACATGAGTTTCATCCAGGTCTTGTATGATGAACTTCTTTCCCAAAGCATTTGACTCATCCAAGTAGAGCAGAAACTGCTTCATTGCTGGGTCACTGTAGAGACAAACACACATCAGATCCTACCTCACAGTTACAAGTCCCAAAGATGTTAGGAAAACTGAAATTAATTTCAAGAGTCACTCACAACTTAAACAGTTTGTGAAGCTTTAATAACAGTAATTTCTTTCCAAATAGTTTTGGTAACTATAGATAGAAAAATTAAATGGTAATGAAATCTAATGAGTAGAACCAGCTGCTTGATTAGCAGAGAAATTTCAATTTGCTGCTGCTAAGGCAGCTTCAAAAAAAACAAAACTAAAACTAAGTCCAATCCTTAATAAGGCAAGACAGAACCTACATTTCTGATTTCAGCAACAGCCTCATAAAAACATATTTCCTTTAAGCATAAGGATAACCAAAAGACAGGAGCACACAGATCTCACTCAAAGTATAGCACAGACAAAGAGTGTTCATATAAGAACTGTGCATTTCTCACACTCTAGCTGAACAGTCAGGATGTCACCTTCTAAATTAAATTTAAGTGTTTAGAAGAAAACATTTTGGAAGAATAGAACTGCTTTTGCGCAGTTATAGATTGCAATTATTAAGTGTACAGCAGAAATCTCACACATCATATAGTGCTATACAATGACCCCACAAATCTTGAGTGATGCTTCTTTTTATTCTGGAGGTAGCCAGGGGCCTGAGTCTCAGTCCAGAGATGAGATTATATGGAAACAGGTACATGGCACCTACACCAAAAGCTGACATTTACAAACTCCAAGCACATTCCTTTTCAACATGATCTACAAACAGAACCACACATTGGCCTTGCAAGGAATTCAGTCTAGGGCTGATTAAAAAAAAAGACAGCAGACAAGAAAGGAGAAATGAAAGATTACCTCGTCTCCCTCAAGAATCAGTAGAGAAACACTTTGCTCACAAACAACAGTAATAAACTCTGTTTGCAAGCAATATAAAGAACAAAATGGAGCATCTAGTATTTCAAGGAAAAATTGCCACAGTAACTGGATTGCTTATATCAGGGTAAGTTGTACCTCACAAGCTTACAGATAACTTACATATGCAGCTAAAATTTGAATTTGTGTACCTTTCAAAAGATGTGACAAAGTTAGGGGACCATCATATATGGCAGAATATAGCTTTGAAGCATAATTTCTCTTAGTTAATGCTTATTTTAAGTATTTTTATATCCTTTTGTCTACTTTGCTAAATTAAAATAATCTGCAGACTATTACATATTTTGAAAAAAACTGGATTTTTATAACAATGCAATCCCTAACATTTTGCCATCATCATCTTTTTTACACCATATTCATCTGCAGTTTTCTTTTCTATAAGGAGGTTAGGCATGAGTGGAAAACAGTCCCTTGAAAAGAAAAATGGAGTTTGGAATTAGGATTATCTACAATTGCCTTCTCTCTCTTCCCCCAAAGGCCACACTTTTCTCTGCTTGTTCAGCACCACCCCTCCCCACAGCAACTCATTTTTTCTGGACTCTTCAGTTACTTAGATTAGCTCCAGGTCTAAAGAATCAGCGCCTTTGACACAAGGAGAGGCAGTAAATGCTGCTACTCACCACTCAACCAGAACACCTTTCAGAACATTCACCATCTTCACGGTTCCCCTACGAACGCTGAAGAGTCGGCAAGAGCAAGCCCTGCTTCGGAGCGCACTGGCGATCACGGGAAATCTGGAAGCACAACACGCCCTACATACCGCCAAGAGACAAAACCAAACAAACAACTATTTACTTTGAATATTGCTACCTCTCAAAAGCCTCAGTTAAACTCAAAGACTCTTTACGACAACCCTACTCCCCAGCGGAGCTGCTGGTCCGTCCCGCCCCTCACCTCCGCCTTGGTCAGAGGAGTTCCTAAGGGACACAAACCCTCCCGCCCGCCCGTCACTTCCACCTTGTTCAGAGGGGCTCCCAGGGGACCCGGTCCCGTCCCTCACCTCGGCGGCAGACAGAGACTTTCCCGCTGGATCCGACGCCTGACACACGACCGCACGCCCGTCTTTCTACTCCGCCGCTCCCCGGCCGGCGGAAGTGCCTTCCCCGCGCAAGCGCATGCGCATGCGCAAGCTGGCCCA
>WEIU01001716.1:141072-232954 GCA_013389925.1 Aegithalos caudatus | reverse complement strand
TGGCGCGGGGATGGCGGCCGGCACGGGGCGGGGGCCCGGGGCTCAGGGTAACAGGTGCTTTGTTCCTCTCCGTTCGAAAGAGGCACGGACCCACCCTCGCCTAGCTTCTTGCCCGTTTACGTGTTGCATTGCTTAAAGTTGGATTTGCGGTGGTTTTGGTTTGTGTTGTTTTGTTTTTAATACGCCCCGGTTGCGCCGTCGCGAGGCGGGTAGGGACGGGGCACGGAGTTGCCTGGGCCAGCTGTGAAACAGGGTGCGAAATGGGTCCTTTTGCATTGTATTTGCATGTCCGTAATAATGAAAAGCTCGGCGTGAGCCGGCAATGAGCGCTCGCAGCCCCAGAGCAACCGGCTGAACCGGGGCAGCGGGGCCAGCGGCTCCTGGGAGGCGAGTCTGCTCCGCTCCTCCGCTCTGGTGAGATCACCTGGGATCCCCAACGTCAGAAGGACATGGAGCTGCTAGAGCAAGTCTAGAGAAGGGCCACGAAGTTGATAAGAGAACGGGAGCACTTCCCTATGAAAACAGACTGAGGAAGCTGGGGCAGTTCAGCCTAGAGAAGAGGAGGCTGCGTGGAGACCCCACGGCAACCTTTCAGTGTCTGGCGGGTCCTACAGGGGCGTCAGAGAGGGACACTTGATAAGGAATTGTAGCATAGGACAAGGAGTAATGGGTACAAATGAAAAGGGGAGACATTCGGATTAGATCTTTTGAAAGAAATTTTTGACTGTGCAGGTGGTGTGACATTACAACAGATTTCTCAGGAAAGTTGTGGATGCCCCAACCTTGGATAAGGCCATGAACAACATGGTCTGGTGGGAGGATGGGATCAGGTGATCTTTAGGATCCACTCCAGACCCTTAACATTTGATGATTTGATGCTTGCCCTCAGACCTGAACAGAAGCTCCTGGCAACAGAGAAGTGGTGCTCACTTTGGCCTCCTGTGTTTGGAGGTGCATGTTGTAAATTTTAGTAATTGTGATGCTGTCACTGAACCACATGTTTATTTCAAACTGTGGTTAGAGAGAAGAGTAAATGTGAGTACTGTGATTCTGTGAATAAAGTAGTAAAGGAACTGTCATGAGAAAGAATTAGGAGGTGGGAGAGATGTCTCTAGAGGACTGATTATCAGTCTTAAAAGCGTTTCACAGGGTGGTGTACTCTGTTGAAGTGAATGGATAGACAGTGTTGAAATGACAGAAGTCAAAAAGCAGTCTGCAGTGACTGTGACAGTGCTGGGGTAATGTTGATTATTCTCAAAAATCTCCCAAACACGAGCAAGAGAGAAGGGAAAAATCAAAGGTTTAGGGGAAATGAGAAAAGAGGGAAGACATGTTAAAAGGAAGGACGCAAAAAGAGTCCCCTTGTTTAGAGATGTTGGGTACTAATGATAAAAGTGATATAAGCATTTTTCTTGGTCTGCAGAGATTACCTTAAATTCAAGAAGAATATCAAGCTTCCATAGTTCAACATCAGGTTTATGCATGTGGCATTTTATAATTTTGAGTTAATTGTGATTGTGGTAAAAGAGACCTTAGCTTGACAAGAATTTAATTAGTGTGTGAGAGATACAGGTGTGTTTTTACATCCCTTTAAATACATTAACTCAATATTTCAGTATAAATACCCTAATGCAGACACTAAAATTTCACTTAGAAGATACAAGTTTTGTTACTTCTGCAGCGTATGCAAAAAGTGTTAGTTTATATGTAGTAGTTCTCTAAGCCTTGTTAGTAAAAATGAAAGACTTGCTTGCCAGCACAATAAATTATGAACTTTTAAAAGCAGTTGGTTACTGAGTTGTGTTAAAGCCCATGTCATACTGAGTAATGTCTTGATGGAGATAGGGCCATATCTGGTATTTAGGGAAGTGTGACTAAGAAGTAGGAAAGGAAACTTAGAAGCAGAGAAGTTAATTGGAGATACTTAGTCACTAAAGTCAACAGTAGCATAATTAATAAATAGCTGCCTTAAACTTTTCTTATAATTAAAATTCAGTCCACTAAATTGAGAACTTTATAGAGTTCTTTAATTGGAGTGCTTCATATGGAGCGAAATGACACAAACATGGTTTATTGTGGCCTTTGCCATCCTGACCTTTGCTATAGAAAGGAGAAAAATGCTACAGGATTTCTGCTGTAATTCTCAAATCCATTATTACTTTTTCTTTTCTTTCCCCCCTCAATATGCAGAATGTCAGTGGCTGCTTACTGTGTGTTTTGCTGCAGAAAAATAGGAACCTCTGGTCCAGCCACAAAAAAACATCTACCCTGGAATGACATCAGTGAGTACAGTTCATTATGTATTGATCTGAAGTGTTAATAAGAAGGAATGACATGACACCATGCATAATTAAATGATACTTAAGTTTTAAGCCCTTGAATACTTAGTGATTAAAAGCTTCTGTTTGTCCCTGCTTTCTGCTTCTGACCTTGCTTTGCATAGTGATATGTAATATGATACCAGCAGATTATCTGGGAACAGATAGAAACACTGCATAGGGGTCTTTCCCTAAGTAAATGTGATCTCCTTAAACTATCTTCAGTTCCACTTGTATCTGATTTTTTTCTGTAATCTCTAGAGCCATGAAACAGTTACATTCTTCAACAGTGAATAAAGCTTGTTTCAATTATTTATTTTTCCTTATTTACTTTAAGCTCTGCTTAGTCTTTGTTTTCTTTGGTGCCTTTAGCATATAATGACAATTCTTACAGTTCTGAAATTTATTTCTGGGCATTAAAGATAGGATATTTTAATTTTGTGCTCTACAGGAAGCATTGCATTTTTTTTCTTTTTCAAACTTCTCTGGCAGTTATTTCTTCAACATGTAGCTGCTGCCTCTTGTCTGCATGCAAAATTCTTATGGCCTCATAAAGATGGAAGCTGGTAGCACTGATTGTGGGGCAAATCTCCCAATTCATGCTGAGGAAAAGAAATTTTTCATGATAGTGAGATGTGTTCCATTGGGTTTGCTGCTACTGGTAATGATAAGAGTTTCTCTGGATAGAGATACTTATATCCAGACAATCAGATCAATTTTGTAGATACAAAATAGCTGAAATCTGGAAGGAATCATTAGGTTTAAAAGGCAAATTGTTGCAAGTAGCATGTATTTATTATCTATTTGCTTTATAAATTAGAGTCAATGGAATTATTTTAAAAAATATATTTTTCTTATGGAGACTCTGCAGGACTTCTCAAAGAACATACATAGTCCTGTATGTAATAATATACATTGAAGAAATATCTGTAGCATGTAAGAAAAAGTTGACTCCTTAAAATTATTTAGAGTTCCAAACCACTGCTAGTGTTGCAGGCAGAGAAAGTTTACTGTTGGTAGCTGAACAATAAATGCAATTGAGAGGTAGCAATATTAAAGTAAATAGCACTGGCAGGATACATTTTATCATCTTGCTCAGGAGAGCAGGAAATACAAATCAAGTAATGTTTTCTCCAGTTTTAATTTTTGGTTAATAATTTCTTGAATGGTTGGTATTCTTACTGTCTGATAATCGAATGGTAACTGTTTATATTGAGGTGATGCACACAATTTTGACATTTGGTTTTAATTTTTTCAAGGAAAAATTGCAAAGGTAACTGGATCGCTTATACTAGGGTAAGTTGTAACTGATGAGTATATATGTAACTTATGGATACAGTTAAAATTTTAGTATGTGTATCTTTCAAAAATGTAATAATATTAGGGAACATTAGACATGGTAGAATATAGTCTTGAAGCACAATTTCTGATATTTTTAACTTATTTCAAGTGTTTTATAGCCTTTTCTCTACTTTGCTAAATCAAAATAATCTGCCATTATATATTTTGTAAAATCTGAATGATTTATACCACTGTGATTGCTATTTTTTTCATGATACTGTTTTAGTTGATATTCATATGCAGTTTTCTTTTCTTTAAGAGGTTTTGTATTCATTACATATGAAGTCCTGTCCTTAAATAAGTTACTGAAAATCGATACTCAAGCTCTACATCAAGAAAAACTTAAATCCTATGTATACGTACGTACAGCTTCTCTAAGTCCAAGTGAATATCAAGGTAAGATGCATAGTTGTTTGAGTTCTAAAAACAGAATTCTAAGAGAACAGAATGTTTCTGGAAGTCAGCCTTATATAACAAGTAAAGTTGTATTTCATGAAGTCTGTTACCAAGTAATCTCACTAAATTTATTTTAGGCTGCTGACTGGTTTTGTTGGGTATTTTTAAGATTGTTCTTTCTATACATAGTTCTCTATATATGAGATAATTCTCTTTATATAATGTCTATACATATATGTGTGTGTATTTCTTTTTCCATATATTTACAAAAAGTGATGTGAGGGAACTGTCTTTCAGACTTCCAGTAATATAAAAATACTCTTGTAGGGATTACATACAAAGCCAGAAAAGAAATCCATAAAGCAGTGAGGAAAATTCTACAAACAGAAGCTAAAATCTTCCGGAGACCTTTTAATGGTAGGTATTGAAAACAGGACTTTATCTGTGATTTTTGTTTTTTAACAGTAAAAAGTAGGGCAATTAGGAAGTAAAACATTTTTCTTACAATGTTAACACATTCTTTTGTTCTTGAAACAGTGATAATATAGCTTATAAATTCTAAATTTTTCTGGATAATCAGTTAGTTGTCTATTTTCTGTGTATTAACACAACTTCTTAAAGTAAATGAAAGTGATGGTTAAGAGGAGATTTGAGAGTTGGTTTGTTCCTTGTTCCAGATGAGATTTAAAAGTTAAGATACCAAGTTAATATTTCATGTAAAAAAGGTGTTTGTGGGATGAAATACTCTCAAAATCTCATTTTAGAAAAGTATGTATGCTTTCATCAAAATTGACAATACTAACTGAAAGCAGCAAAGTTTTTTGGAACAGTGTTGCTGCTTTTTCAAGTAATTTGAAACAAGAATTTCCATTTTTATCAGAAACTGTGCTCCTGAGGGATACTATTCTCATTTGACTCTTTGTTAAATGGTGATAGCAATGTTCATCTCCACTGTCATCATATGAAATTAATTCTTCAAGGTCAGAGCCTCAAGAATTGCTAATAATTTGCAGCTCCTGCTGGTAATTCTGGTTGGTAAGCATCAGTCAGGAGTTGTATGTGTCACATAGATATGTGAAATACCAAGTTGATGCCACTAAAATGAGTCAATCTCACCATTTTAGAATCAGCATTTTACTGATGTAATTCTGTCGTGGTTTATTGTACTAATTTGCAGTTAAAATATTACACTGTAAATGGCTCTGAATGAGTAATATTCAGATCTTTTTAAAAAACTACGTATTTCCTTATTCCACAAATAGAAACGTGGCTGGTTAAAATGCTCAGTAATAGTAACTTGGATTTAATTTGTTTTCTGGTCTAAGAACAATTCAGTACCTTTGATGGAGAAGATCATGAGTGTGCCTTATGGCTTCTCCTAAAGAGAAGTCAGTCAGAAGACAAAGCAATCCGACTGCAGGCTGTACAAGACCTGGCAAGCAACAGTCACTGGCATGGTAATGTATGCTGATGTAGCCTAATTTGTCCCAGAAATTCCACAGTCTCAATTAGCTGTTCCAAGTCTGCTGACAACGTGAAGAAAAGCTAGTAGCTGCAAGAAGCATAAATATACTCTGAAACTTGGTCTAAAACATGGGGGAATTACTCACATTTCATTTATGTGACATTCAATTCTGGATTCTCATTTTGGTAATTTAGACAGTTGAGGACCTTCCACTTTGCACTTCTCCAGTGCAATTCCACACCATGGGATTCATCTTGTTTCAAATTGCCTCTTTGAAATTCTAAATAATTTCCACAGGGAATTTACACCAGCAAACTGTGAAAATGTTTGAAAGCTAGGATGTACCAAAACTGAGCTTTGTCCTTTGTAGACGAATATTATTAGCAGGTGATTTTAGAGCACAAGATGTTCAGTATCAGGAACTTAGTTGCCTTTTATTATCTCCCTTTCTCTGTAGTGCTCATTGTTGTAGTATTTGGACATTTCACAAACACTAATTATTGCCAACTGTCTCATGAGGGAAACAGAAACTTTTTTTTAACCTGATATTTCAAAACCAAGTCAAAGAAAGTTTAAGACTGAAAATGTGTGCTTATTTTTCACAACTAGGACAAAGTGTTCAGCTAGGACCAAAGTGTTCAGCTCCAGTGAGTTCAGTTTGCAGGTATAAATGATCTCCACCAAAGGAAAAGTGTTGCTAAGCTACGACTGTGGAAAGTATATTTTAAATGGCTTGTCAGTTTTGTGTATAACAATAACGGGAATAGAAGCAAATTTTTGTAAAAAAGTGTTGATCCACTTCAAGGTGTTATTTTCTTTTCCTTCAGTTTACCACTGAATTATCAAACTGGCCTATAATGAGCAGTTAGTGCCCAGTTGTATTTCAGGTCAGTGTCGTGCTGTTCTAACATCTGCAGTTTTTACCTTTTGGAATTTGTGGTTAGAAAATCAAAGGTTTTTTTTTAGTAGACTGCAGATAGATTGTTCTTTTCAAGTACATTTACAAAGTAGATCACAAACTACATTTAAAACAAAATGAAGCATTTAAGGTTAGTTTTAACCCTAACATTGAAATTCTTGTACAACAGATTATCAGTATGGCACAGTTGCTCAGACCTGTGATCAAAGGACTGCTATAGGTTTGGCTCGATCCAAAGACGTCGACCTTCGCTTTTTCCTGCCTCCACCACCATTGCCAAAAATAAAGACTGTAAGTAAAGGAAAAGTGGGTATTATATGATTCTTAGTTGTTTGCTGCATTTTTACTGCTTTTATTGTTAACTGTTGAAAGTGAAGTTCTTCTGAAGTAACTGATTAGTAGCAAAATACCAAAATACAAAACTGTAATATATGAAATACCCTGGAATATATCTGCATTAGTGAGTGGCATGATGGAAAGAAGTAAGGTTGGAATTGATCAGTTATTATTCTTGGACTGTATATACCTATGACATATTTACAAGCAGTGAAGTCTGAGCCAGTTACCAGTCTGACAGACACACTGCTTGTTTCTATCCAGTGGGCAATGTGAAGAAGTCATCCTGGATTGCCTTGTTGACACTGACAGAATCCTACATGTAGAGCGTGCTCCTGCAGGCCTTTGCTTCCTCAGTGCTACTGTGGTGCTCTGCTGTAGGCCCATCTCTTCACTGCTAGCTTTTGGGTGCCAGCAGATCTTTATTGGATAAATTTGACCTTACTTTCATTTTAAGTTAATTTTTAAACTTAACACATTTAAATGTGTGTGTACATATGTATTATATATATGAATGTTTGATGAGTTATGACATCAGCTGTGTGCAGGTTTGGGCACCTCAGTATAAAGAAGACGTTAAGACTATTAGAGTGTCCAGAGGAGGGCAGCAAAGATGGTGGAGGGCCTTGAGGGGAAGCTGTATGAGGACTGGCTGAGATCACTTGGTCTCCTCAGCCTGAAGGAGACTGAGGGGAGACCTTTGCAGCTACAACTTCCTTGTCAGGGGAAGCTGAGAGGCAGACACTGATCTCTTCACTCTGGTGACCAGTGACAGGACCTGAGAGAATGGCCTGAAACTCTGTGGGTGGTTTAGCTTGGATATCAGGAAAAGTTTTTCACCCAGAGGGTGGTTGAGCACTGGAACAGGCTCCCCAGGGAAGTGGTCATGGCCCCAAGCCTGACAGAATTCAAGCAGTTTTTGGACACTGCTCTCAGGCACATGGTGTGATTCGTGGGATGGTCTTCTGCAGAGCCAGGAGTTGAACTTATGTGATCTTTGTGAGTCACTTGCAACTCCAAGTATTTTATGATTCTATGAAAATTTCTATGTAGTTAAAGGTGAACTTTTAAGTTTCCTCTGCCAAGAGGAGCTGGTTTTTCTTCTGCTCTTTGGAACCGTTAGAATAAGGTCATCAAAATATGAAGTGTAAAGCTTGCTTTTTATCATTTTGGTGGTTTTGTAATCATCAGTTTCCAAAGTATTTACAAATGAAACTATTAAACTGAAGTTGCAGAGCACTTAAGACCAGGGTTTGTATTTTATGGCCTCATTAGTATGGCTGATTCCACTATTTCAAATATTTCTCTCTTCTACATTTTGCTTCATGCTTTGAACAAAATAATCTAAAAGCTGTTCATGCTTGCTTCTCCCAGGATTATCCCATAGAAGATGAACTTCGCTTGTTGTTGGTATCTTTACCTCAGACTGGTCTCGATCCGTGTGTCCAGTACTTCACATCTCTTGCATTACGTGAAAGTAGCCAGACCCTTGCTGCACAAAGGGTGAGTTTCCATCTACAGAACAGAACTGTTTGGGTTCTTTGTTCCTGCAGAGCTCAAAGATGCAAATCTTCCGTATTTGTGATCATTGTGAGAGGAAGAAAAATACAGATGCTTGTGATTGTAGAACATGAGCAAAATCTCTTGCAAATACAGTCTGTCTGCTTGAAAGCTTGTTTATGTTTCCTAGCTGTATTAGTTGAAAGGTATAGTTAAAGATTTTGTCTTACCAGCCTTCCCATTAAGCAGACATTTCAACACTGTCCAAAACATTCCGTCCCCTTGTAGAGCTCATAAAATGATTTTTCAGATTTCATCTTACTGTTGTTTGAATTTTCTTTTACTGATGAGATTGTTAAACCTCTCTTAATTCTCTAGTAAAACGGTAAGTTGTTAGCACAACCTACCTATTTACTTAAATAGTAAACTGTTACATCACGTGGAAATGCATCTCTGAAATTGGAGTAGTCTATGGTCTGTTTGGACCTGGATCTAGGAATTCTTCAACTGTGTCTGTGCAACAACTTCCTAAGTGGCTTTATGAATGTCATTTAAAGTGCCATTATTGTTTAAAAATAGCAATTACGTCAGTTTCATCCACTCTCTCTTGTGAATTTTATTTTTTGTTGTTTAAAAGTTCTGACTTCCTTAATTGTTAATTTTTATAAGATGCAATAACAAAAATGAATGTCATTTTAATAACAATGCTTGTCAGTCTTTGTTTAGAGTTCTCAGAGTGCAATAACTCTTTATTTTCTATGACAGAGTTATGTGTGCTATTTTTACACTATCACTCCTTTACTGTTTTCACAGCCAGAGCTCGTGCTACAAAGGGAGCTTTGGTAAGACACCACACTTGGAAGTATTTTGATTTTTATTGAGGTTATGTTGGTCTTTCTGCTGCCTGATTGAGAAACTGGTCTTCTGAGTCGGTATCAAATGTTGAAGACCTTTCTTCCTCCTCTTCTAAATTTTGCAAGTCGAGTTACTCTGATTCTTATGTTTTTTATGCTTAAGCAAATGCTCTTCAAAGATGACATTCATTAACAAAATGAAAATAATACATTTTTTCCCCTTTATTGTATGTTTTGAAGTTAATAGACTAAGGAAACTACACACTGAAAATCTAGTTAATATCTCCAGTTAAAAATAGTAAATACTTTTATGATGTACTGTTGTATAATTTGTGTATTTTGAAACGTGCATGCATGCTGCGCACTCTTTAAAGCAATTTCTATAGATCATTGCACACTTAACATTCTAGATTAGAAATCCTTTTTTATGTAGCCATTTGAAATGTGTTACTGTTTTTATGGTTTTTCATTTCAGGGAGGCTTATGGTGTTTTGGAGGAAATGGACTTCCATATTGTGAGACATTGAGTAAAATCCCTTCGGAGACAGTGGAACTTTTTTGCTTGCAGGCTTTAGTACAGCATTCTAAGGTAATTTGTTTTTAAACTAACTATAAATGTCTGCATTTATAGACATTCCTTTCTAAGGCACTCTCATGTATTGGGAAGGAGTTGCCATTTCCTTGTCTCCTGCCCGTTCTCCTTCTGTAAGAACATTTAAACAACTGAGATGGGTGTGAAATGAACACATTCCTGTAACAAAGTGGGAGATTTTTTTTCTCATGGGACATATAAGTTCCGTTGTTTCTAGTTTGCACTTTACAAGTTCCCCTGTACTGCACCTGTATGTATCTTTCAAGAAGTAAAAGGGCAGCTCTGAGGCTCTAATGCCAGGTTTTCACAAAGCAAAATAGTGTCATGAATTCACTCTAATCAGAAACCAGAACAGGATGCAAACCTTACCCATACACAAAGGTATTCTTTGGTCAGAATAATGAATGAATTAGCAAGCAGTTAATACAGTGGCCTTCCCGGGACCAGTCTAATTTTTGCAGGCATAGATGAAAAGTATAGAAGACATTTTATAACAGTGATGTTTCTTTTTCTGTTGCTACATTCTTCTGTGTACACTTAATTGTTCAGAAGCCTAGAACACTGAAAAACTGTTGAAGAACACCAAATGGTTGCTGATAGTTGGGATGGATAAAGTGCAGTTTCCCGATATTCTTTTCACATCTTCCATATACATATGAATTCTGACTTAGTCTAGAATTTGCTATAGTCTTGATTTTCAGTTAAATCAAGTTGTGATTATATTCATTCCAAATGTCTTTTGAAAGACTTGAGAATATCCACAGTTCCAAAGCTACTGTGCATATTCATCTGCACTAAATTGTTGCCCATAGGATCAGTAATGATAACAGTACTGTTTGGGATGTAAAAAAAACTTTCTCATTTTGAAGATAAGGTGTTACAATGATTGCATTTTGGGTGGTGGACAAGTGGCTCTGGCTGAGATAGTGCTTTAGCAAATGCAGACAGTTGACCTGTTCAGACTCTCGAACTTGAGTTGAAATTTGATCATGCCTAGGGGAGACCATTTCATCTCCCTCAGACATGAAGAAGGGTAGAGAGGTGGTAGTCAGAGATTTTAAAGTTGTCAATTAATAGAATTATGCATTTTGCATATTAAAATATCTATTTCATCTTCAAATATGGCATAATAAATTCTAGATTAATAGTAACTCCAACTCAACAAGGGCTGTGCTACACCTCCTTCTTAAAACTCCCTAATTTATGACTTAACAGCATCTAAAAAACCTTTTGCAGAACATCTGTTTATTGTCACTGTATTTACTGTGTAATGCCAGATTTCTTCTCACTGTGATAAAATCGAAGCTAAAGGAGGCCTCCAGCTACTGCAGAGGATATATCAGCAACGCAAAGATTCAGCAAAGATACAGAGGAACATAATCCGCATTATCGGGAATATGGCTTTGGATGAACGCCTTCACTCATCCATAGTACGTGCAGGTAAAAGGAAAGCTGTCTCAGTGGTGGATTTCTACTCCAAAAGTTTCAGATAAATAAATAAATAGAAAATATTAATATGCTGCTCTATAAATCCAAGCTGATGTCTGCCTGTTAGATACAGCATGCATTTTTACACAAAGGAGAAGTAGCCAAGGCACAGGAAAAGACGGTGAGCGTGATTAAAAATTTGCAAAGGTTATGATATGAAGAATAAGTAACTGGACTAAGACACTTAGCATGGAAAAGCAACTGGAAGAGAGTGTGATGGGGATGTATAAAATTCTCTTCACCCGCACAGAGAAGGCAAAGAGGAAATGGTCATCTGCAAGACCAAAGGTTCTTGTACATTAAATTATAAAGAGTTAGAACAAATAAATAGTATTTTCCATATACTCGGTGACCAAAATGAAATTTGGCACAAATGTTATGGTAGTTGAAGACTCACAGAGCTTCCAAGAATAATGAGACAAATTCATGAAAAGAAAAATCCATGAAGTTCTACACATGGCAACTGAGTTGACTGCAGAAAATCTGAGGGTATATGTTGGAATTCCTGGCTCTTTCTTGCTCCAAGGTCAGGACAAATAAAAGTCAGAAAGCTTGAAGCTTTCAGCCTCCAAAGTTACAGCAGGTATGGACTAGAATCAGAACTGTATAATTGTCCTTTTATTGCTCTATTATAATATTGTTCTGCAGCTTCCATACTGCTCACTTCTGAAGAAAGACGGCTGGACTATAAAGGCCTTTGTCCTGAGCTCTGGCACCTTTCTTAAATTCTAATGATTGTTGAAACCATACATGTAGAAGAAGAGATTGAAACAGGAGAGTCAGCAGCTCCCTGGGACAGAGCTCTCAGTACAAAAGGAATTTTAGACTGAATCAAACTCCAGAGATGAGCAGTCGGATGCTGCTAGTCCAGACTTGATAAAGCTTCTCTTTTATTGCTGGGTGATGCATAAGAAGAAAGAACCTCTAAGGCTCTTTTTCTTGCAAAAACTGCTGGCACAGGAAGAAGAAGAAGGAAAACAGTAATGCACCATGTAGTAGCTGTCATGGCATATCTGGGGGCAGAACACTTATTTTTGATTCTGAACAGTTATTTTTGACTCTTCATCTTGGCTCCTTTAAGAGAAATGCAGAACCAGAGACCAAGCTAGTTTTAGTCAGACTGTCTTGGCAGTCTTCCATTGTGTTTGGAGAACTGAAAGTAGACTTTAGATAGTATTCTTAAGTACAACTTTCACAGTGGTCAACATATATTCTGCTTAGAAACATAATTCAAATACATTATTCTTTTTAAAAAAAATTACAAACCTCAAAGTTCCTGGCAGTTTTATTTGTTTAAGGCAAAACTCAAATGTCTTTTCCTCAGTCTACAGTAAATGATCTTGAATTAGCAGCTTACTGACTATACCAGTAGCAACATAAGGTAAATGGTTTTGAAACAGTACTCATGAAGTTATTTCCCAGGTTTTATTTATGGACTTGACTGTAATGTTACTGTGATTTATAGGGTGCTTTTGCTAGCAGCAATAAGATTTATGAGGATTTTAAAGAAATGTGTGCATAGGCACATACAAGATATTCCTTTACATTTCTAGTAGTCTATGACAATTCCCATTCATGATTAAGAAAATTTTACACCTTAGGTAGTGTACCATAAAGTGTTTGTAAGTGGTAGTGTCTTTGACTTAAAATTTCATATCCAATTTAATTGTCTTACGTTTCTAACATATACAAATTTTAGAATAACAAAGATAGTTTAATCACATAAAGAGTTTTCTTAGATGGGATTTTAAAATAAGTTATTGTACTTTCACAGCAAGCATCAATTTTTTTACCTGCCAGTGCTCCTGTAGGTTGTTTATTATGGCTCTCTTACTGTGCTTTAAGCTTCATTGTCTCCATCGTCCTGGAATTTTACCTGCAAAAAGAGATCTGAGATCTTGCTACAGCTGTACTGACCTGCTAATACACTTTCTTCTAAGAAGGGGTTCTCCTTCAGATCATAAGCTGAACAGTAGTAAAATACATATAAACTTGAGGAGATTCCATTTACCTAGCCTTGACTTTCCTGAGGTAAAGAGTAGATTGAAATAATTTATTTTGACGGTACCATTCTTAAGTTTTAACATCTATTTTCAGATGTATAATTTGATGGTTGATGTTTCTGAATTCTGTTGTTCAGATGATGTTCCTATTAGTTAAGCTGCCACTTAATTTTCTCAATGTAGGTTGGGTTTCTGTACTTGCTGAAGTAATGAAATCGCCACACGTCATTCAGTCTTCTCATGCATCCAGAGCTTTGGCTAATCTAGACAGGGACATGGTAAAAGAAAAATATCAAGATGGTGTTTATGTCTTACATCCACAATATCGTAGCAGGTAAAGTAGAAGGAGTCATTGTACATGCTGTACTTGGAGTTACTTATTCTACTGTTCTGTTACAAAACTTTGGAAGAGTTGACATCAGAGTGCTGCTGTACTGATGTTACCTTGCCCCTCCTGTTCTTTGGTGGGTGGAAAGGACTGAATTTAGATTCTCAAGTAGAACAGTAGAAGTGGTTGGAGCAGTCCATATGTGTGGACAAGTATTACTGTAATGCATGGAAAATCTGAACACAAACCATGAAATAAGTGACTGGTTTGTGTGGGTTGCAACTGCTTAACCCCTTTGCATTTTGTCTTGGGATACAGTGCCTTGTAATTATTCTACTGGCAACAGCACATGCTGGCCTAAGATGCAGTAAATTTTCATCCTTAGTAATAGCAATTGTGTGTCTGGGACTGAAGCAGTCTCCAGCGTGGGTGTCACTTAGTAGCAACTATTCCCTAGCTCATTGGTGTTACTCTGGTTACAGTGAGAAATAATGTGATGATAAGGCTGGAACTACTAAGCTCCATGAACAGTAGCTGCAGGAAAGGCTTTTCATTATAGAAAATTATGATCTGCCAAGCTGGGTACTTTCCATACCTCATTTTATATATTTCTTCTGTGTGGTTCCCTAGTTTTTGGGTTTTTTTTGAGTATGCACTTTGAAATATCATTAAATGTTGCCCATAAGATAAGAAATCATATGTAGTGTTAAAAAAAGCATTTTGGCATCCCTTAGGTTAAAAGTTCCAATTTGCTGAAAGAAGGTGTACCACCTATCTCTTATAATTTCCTTTTGGTTGATCAGCCAGCCCATCAGAGCAGACATCCTTTTCGTTCATGGTCTTTTGGGAGCAGCATTTAAAACCTGGCGGCAGCAAGACATTGACCGGCATTTGGACAAAAAGGCCTCAGAAAGGGAAGAGGAGTATAGTCAGTGCTGGCCAAAGGTAAAAAGTCAGTAACATTTTAACATGTGACTGCTGTTTTCTCATTCATGAGATCGTCTAGAGCATCTAGAAGGACACTGCTAGATGTCTTTTTTGAATTCAATATGCTATACAAATGACAGTTTTCAAGTTCATGCTGGTAAATTTTTGTTAATGAGTTATTTGTTGTTCTTGCAAGGAAAAATCCCTGCTAAGTTTTATGTTCCCAACATCATTCACATGCTAGTGAAAGAGGAGGCAATGGATGCTTTCCTTATGCTCTCTTCCTTTTTTTCTTTTTTAATGGAATGTTATTGCTGAAGAAAAGATTTATAGAATAATATTTTAAATTAAGTTCCCTTTCTTGCCTATGTGTCTGAGTACCTTATTTTGTGCAGACTGCTATCTAAGTATTGTTGGTGAGTAAGTAATTACTGCTCCAAGCAAACTCACGTGGGTGTAGCCACTAAAGTATCTCTCTGAAACTTGAACTGATCAGTCCTGTTGGTAATCCTAGTAACTCTTGTTTCACCCAGAAGAGGGAGCCAGGAATGCACAAGTTAGAGATGAATCCTCATTCTTTGCCTGCTTTGTGGCTCAGGAGCAATCTAGAGTTCACCAGCATGTAATAAAAGAATGATAATCCAGGTGTAAAATGTATTTGGGGCTTAACTGTGAGCAAAAGTCTTGCTTGATATTGTCCCCATAGTAACATCTTTTCTCCATTGCTTTCAAGAGTTTAAGTACCTCAATTATAAGCTCCTTTGATTTTGCTTTTCTCTAATTTAGTCATGGCTTGCTTCAGACTGTCCTTCCCTCAGAATCATATCTGTGGAGTATGATACCCATTTGAGTGACTGGAAAGCAAAATGTCCTGTTGAGGCTCACAGGTAACAAATGCAGCATCTGCAGTTTGGATGGGGGGGGCAGGACATAGACCTGTAAAGCTGATCCTTGAGATCACCTAGTGTGAAAGAGTCAGTTTAACTTTTCCTGTTGCTTTGAAAAATCAAATTAGGAAAAGTATTAAGTATAACCATGGTATGCTTAAGTTTTTAGCCTCATGGCTAGCTATGTGTGGCAAATTCATGAATTCTTATAGTCTGTTCTGCTTCATGTTAAGGGAGACACTAAATTATGCTATTAGTTAATGAAAATACAACACCAGCCTTGTATCTTAAGGGAAGTATTTTTTAAAGTGACACAATATTACTTCATAAGCACAGCAAAAAAATCTATATGTATTTTCGTAGAACCATTTAGGTTGGAAAAGACCCTTCAGATGATCAAGTCCAACCATTAACCCAGCACTGCCAAGGCCACCACAAAACCATGTTCCTAGGTGCCACATCCACGTGCCTTTTAAAAGCTTCAAGGAATGGGGGTTCAGCCACTTCCTGGGAAGCCTGTTTCAGAGCTTCACAACCCTTTTGATGAAGAAATTTTTCCTGATGTCCAACCTAAACCTTCCTTGGCACAACGTAAGACCATTATATCTTGTGCTGTCACTGATTCCCTGGGAGAAGAGGCCAACCCCCACCCAGCTACACCCTCCTCTCAGATGGTTGTAGAGAGTGATAAAAGTGTTCCCTGGGTCTCCTCCAGGCTTACTAATCCCAGCTCCCTCAGTCACTTCTCATAGGACTTGTGCTCCAGATCCTTCAGTGGCTCCATTGCCCTTCTCTGGACCTGATGTAGAGCCTCACAAATGTCTTTGTGGTAGTGAGGGGCCCAAAACTGAACACAGGACTCCAGGTGCTGCCTCACCAATCCCTTCCTGACCAATCCTGCTGACCACACTGTTTCTGATACAAACATACTTTTATTTAAAAAATCTTACTTTGATGATAAAATACAGTAACTGTGTCTGATTCAGTCAGAGTGTAATTGCCCTTACCAGCGGAATGGTGTTTTTACTGACTTTGAGCAGGGTAGGTCAGAGGAAGATGCTACCACCAGACATGTTGAAAAATAAAAGTACTTTGAGCCTACAAAGTTTTTTTTTTGCCTTGAATAGAATTCAGTGATTAAGTTCAATGATCTTTAAATCAGAATCCTTTGAACATTTATGCAGATATTTAAGTGTGTAACTAGTACTGTAAAGTTGACCTTTGTACCGCAGCAGAGGCGTGTGCACGGCTGCTTACAGGTTAAGAGTCTGAAAATAAACAATTTTTTTTTGTGCAGGGAAGAAAAAACTTCAGCACATGTATAATAGTTGAGGAACTTGGTACTTGTTCATCCCCTCCTCTCTCTGGCTATACAAAAGATCAGTGCAATTATTGCACTAAAGAAAACATGTAAGCAGGGAGAAAATGAGGAACACGTGACTGTTAATCTGCCTATTTGAAATGAGGCAGAAAAATCACAGTAAGAAGCATGTAGGTGGTTACCTGTGCAGCTCCAAAGACTGGAATTGGCTTTAAGTTGCACCAGGGGAGGTTTAGACTGGGTATTAGGGAGAAATTCTTCACTAAAAGCATTGTCAAGCCCTGGAAGAGGTTGTCTAGGGAAGTGGCTGAGTCTGGATCCCTGGAGATATGAAGACAGGCAGAGAAGGCTCTTAGGAACATGGCTTTGTGGTGGACTTGGCTGTCCACCTTGGGCTAACAGTTGGACTTAATGATCTTATAGGTCTTTTCAACAAATGATTCTATGATTCTAAGGAAACTCTTCTTGTATCTGTCTGGAGTAAGTATGTTAAAAAAATATATATTTCCTTTTTTTCCTAAGATAACGTCTTTTTCATTACATAAATGGAAAATTACATCACCTGCTATTTATGGTCACACAACCATAATATTTGATAATTTTATATGGTTAATAATAAATGAAAGATAATGAAGATGTTTTTAACTAGCAGGAACGATGAGGTTGCAGTAGAAGAACAACCTTAGGTTTGCTCTTAAATGTACAGTCTCATTCACTGTTTCAAAAGTGAATTGTTATGTCTCTCTGCTAGCCTAGAGCGTACTGTTCAACTGAGAAGACACATTTGATTATTCTTTTCATATGTGTTATAAAGCAATTTCTAGTGAGAATGCTGAGACCAGTAGAGGTGAAGTGAGTTATTTGGCACAGTGGTTGCCCCCATATCCTGATGTTTTCATTACCCAAGGGCTTTCCGTGTTTGATTCTTGCTACACTGCAAGGAGTAATGTAAAGTGCAAATGTTGCACTTTCAAGCTTGGATTGGGCATTGGCATTGGTTTTGCTTTGGTTCTACTGCAGATTCATTTTCAAACTTTAATGTGTAGCTTATCCTTTCCAGAGCTCAGTCTTCTCATTTATAAATTGGAGATTATTGTGCATTCATACCATTCCAGTACAAAGCATTTGGAGATTATTGTCTGGCAAGTGTAACTGATATTAGTTGTGACTTTTTTAATGTGTTGGTTGATCATGCACTTAGTTTTTAAGTTCCTGTACATTGCTCCACATTTTGAGCATTGTTTAGCAAAGTATATGAGATTTGCTCATGTTGCAGGGTGTAAAGTTCATTATGTGTTGATGTTGCTTTCATAGAATAAAAACTGTTTTCTACAATGATTGTAAGTGTAAATGAAAGTATTTAAAACTTCATAAAACAACTTGTCAAGAAAACAGAAATGTTCGCTGAGCAAAATTAAAATAAAACTTTCTAGGAAGAGTGAGAAACTGAATTTAGCTCACTTCCCATTGTCCTTGTGAAGCCATCCTTACAAAAGTTCTTGGCCTTTTTCAATGTAGAAACAATAATTAAATAATTAGAATTTGTTTACCTAATTCACTTTCATAAATATGCAGCACTAAAATTCATTGTGTTTTAACATTGCCTTTTAACCTGTCATGGTCCATTATGCCTGCATTTGTTTTTTTCTTTGCAGGAAGTCTATTGCTTTCAGGAGCAGTGAGCTGCTTGACAAGCTCAAAGCTGCTGGGATTGGAGACAGACCTCTGGTGTGGGTATCCCATAGCATGGGTGGTAAGCATGTTGCCTGTTTGATATAAAGCATTTATTTGCATTAAAGATTTCAGAATAAGCCAATTAACCAAATTCAGGTAGAAATACAATTATTTGGAATAGTTTATTTTAAAAATTGGCAAAGACGTAAAAATGGAAAACAGATTTCTATTTTCTTAATGCATTATATTAAATAGCATATACATTTTGAAAGTATTTTTATTCCTGTTTGTTCTTACTGTGTTGATTTAAAAACTCATTGAGTTGAAATTCATGTAAATGGAAATCCAGAGGCAAAATTTTCTCCATGATCAGGCACATAGTAAATGTCATTAGCAACACATAAAGCAAATCAGAATTCGATTTGCATCATTCATTGACATTTTATATTGATGCTTCTTCAGGCGTGGTTTTGTTTTTTTCCAAGTTAATCTTACATATTTAACAATCTAAGGACTAATCAACCAAGGCAAGAATATGGTTTAGTTGTTTCATGGTTAATATAGCATGATCATTATTTCCCAGTGATTTAAATCCCTACATTAATTCAGCTTCTGTTGCCAGGTCTTCTAGTCAAAAGGATGCTAGTGGATGCTTCCAAGAATCCAGAAATGGATAAAATTGTAAACAACACCAGAGGAATCATATTTTATAGCGTACCTCACCATGGTTCCCAGCTGGCTGAATATTCCATAAATGCCAGATATCTCCTCTTCCCGTCTGTGGAGGTTAAAGAGCTCAGCAAGGGTATGTTCACTTTGCTACCATCTAGCAACAGGAATTCCGCTCATCTGTTCTCAGTGCTTGGGGTTTTTCCATCGTGCTGTCAGAAAAAGCAGGGTAAAAACAACAAACCTCCTTTTTACATTTTGGGTTGTGTGTTGAATTTTTGCAAGTAATTCTGGGTAGCTGTTTCATTTGATTGCGGAGGTGAGGGGAAAAGGGGGAGTCAGAACAAATTGTTGTATATGCTAGTTGGAAAAAGGGATTACCAAGAAAATGCTACTCCTCTTCACTGTCATAGTAATAAAAACATCTCTAGCAATGTAGTCTTGCCAGAAAAATGCTATAATCTTATAATGCAAAAATGATGTTGCTTTTTCTCAGATTCTCCTGCCCTTAAGGAGCTGAATGATGACTTCTTGTCTTTTGCCAAAGACAAGAAATTTTCAGTGCTGAGTTTTGCAGAAACCTTACCAACTCACATAGGCAGCATGCTCAAACTGCATGTTGTACCTGTGGAGTCAGCAGGTAAGAGAAAGAGCCATTTAATTGATTTAATTTGGTAAATATTGAGGTAATCATCAATTACAAGATAGGGTTATAAATATTATGGTAAAAAACCTAGAAAAAAAAGTCTATTACAGTGTGGGGGGTTTTGCTTAAACTTTTGACTGAGCCCCTCTGCTGGTGAGATCAGACACAGCTACCTTTGAATCTTAGAGCAGCAGTTGTTTGTTTTGTTTTTCTAAATGAGAGTAATGTTTGTTAAAGAAGGCAGGGTAGACCCTGGTCTAATATTGGAGTCCTTTCCTTTGGAATAATAACTAGTTGTGGTTTATCTTTGTATAGGTAGGCTGCATAGTGTTTCAGATGCTTCTGCAAATTCCAGCTATTTTCTCCTTTAAAAAACTAAGAAAGAAAATTAGTAAACTGCTAATGGAAGGAAAAAGTCACAAAGCTGGTTTTCAGTGTTAAGAATCCTTTACCTTCCACATCTCGTGAGCTCCAGCAAGAGTTTGCCTCCTGAAGAGGTCCCTCCATCTTTTTGCCTTTTGTAGGAGAAGAGGAAAACGGACATTTTTCCCCTTGCTTTTTTTAAAATGTGAGTTCACAACTTAGAAAACAGTTTTTTAAGTTTTATATTTTCAGTCTTTCTTTTGCACTGCCTAAAGGTATCTGTAAAGCCAGAAACCATTGCTTTGTTAGGTTTTAGACCAGGCTTTCCACCACCTAAATCCACTAGCTTGAGTGCAAGGTCAGATACTGAAAAAGGTGGACTGTACATCCCTGTTTTTCTGAGTCACTATTTAGCAGTATTTTTACAGTATGTCCTATTGTGCAGCAATGTTTTGCAAAAATGTTGCTGATGCAATTTTATTGGCAAGGACTGAAAAACTGGACTTTTTTGTTATTATTTAGAAACAAAAGGTTAAAAGGAGGGCTGAATAACAGAGCCCAAATGAGCACTTTGCACTTGTAATTTTGTAGCTTGTCTCTCCTCTTCTAGGGGTGACACCTAGTGCAGCACATGAGTGCTCTTGAAAACTTTAGAGGGCACATGGCTGTTCAATAGCAGGCCACTCACTCTATTCAAAACACAGGCTGAAGAGCAGGAAGCTCCCTGCTCCTTGCATGTCTGCTTTGGCACATGAAAGCAGAGCTTCATCCTGCTCTAGTGTAATTTTACATGGTTAAAGACACAGAAGTCAAAGCAAAATGGAAGATTTCTCTAGATGATGAGTGAATAGACAATAAACTGTGGCAGTCACAGCATCCTAACTGGAAAGTTAGTAGTGATGGCTGTCAAGAAAGAATAAATGCTGTAGTGTGCCCAAAATCAGTAGCTGAAAATGGAATATTTATATTCTACAATTAAGCAATGTAAATATTTCATTTACTTGGAAATGTACATAGTGATTTGCAGCATATTTCAGGTTCATTCTAGTCCAAATTTTAATGTCTGTGTCAAAGTATTTGTGTAAGGAATATGGGCAATTAGTGGTGATCAGATTCAAGATAACCATGCATTAAACTACATCCCTGATCATATCAATGCTTAAACCTCAGTCAGGACTGTGCTATCAGTAAATGAAGTCTGGTTTCAGCAAAGTTGTCTGTGTGGAGAAATGTACATTTGTGTACTTCAAACAAAGAAAGTAGAACTCTGACCTAATGGTGTAGCATGCCAGTGTGGGTTTTGTGGCAGCACAGCTCTGTCAGGCCATAACTGTGTGTACTGATGCTTTTAGCACATGAAAAAATAATGGCAATCAAAGAGTTTTACTGAAGGTAGGAGAAGTTGCTTTTGAGAGAGAACTTGCTAATGCAAGAAGTTCTTTTCAGTCTAGGTCATCTTATGAACTCTGGTAGTTTTCTTATTTTTCTTTTTTTTTTTTTTTTTTTTTTTTCCTTTCCCAGACATAGGAATTGGAGACCTTATACCAGTGGATGTTAATCATCTAAATATTTGCAAGCCAAAGAAGAAGGATGCTTTCCTGTATCAGCGTACACTGAAGTTCATCCAGGATGTTTTAGCCCCAGAACTGTGAGACTGAGGTTTTGCCATCCTTTCCTGCTTGTGTCCTGTGTTTGGTGTAACACAGAAACTTTCAACATTTATTAGGGGATCTGCAGCATTATAAGGGTGCTGTGTCAATTGTATCTGCTGCTGAATAATTTCCTGTACATCTTGAACTTTAGACACCTGTCCAATTTATTTCTCAAAATACATTCAAAACAAATACAAACTTGGCAAAAAGAAAGCGTGTGCCCAGGACTTCTTCTTTTAGCAAAAAAAAAAACAAAAAAAAACCAAAACCAAACAAACCCCAAGCTTGCTTTGACAGCAGGTAGATATATACCTGGGATAAAGTCTTACAGAGAAGATTAGAAACAATTAAATGAGGTGGTGGTTTGTTGTGTCAAAGGGGAGAAGCAGCATGTGGCTACTGCCAAGTTTTGGTTTACTGTCCATGTTAGGGTAGCTTAACTGGAGCCTGAAGAAACAGTATTCAGGTGAGGAAAGGTGGCATTTTGGTCTGGTGGCCCAATTCTAGGAGGTTTGGTCATTTGCCTTTTCATTTAATAGATCACCCAGATTGGTCAGCAGACACAGCATCTGTTTTTCTGCATGAGAGGGTCAGGCTGGTAGTTTGCCTTGCTTAGAAAATTGTTCCTGTTTTAGTCTGTTTGCATTAATGAAAACAAAAGAAAAGAAATACCATCTTCTTGTACATTTCCCTCCTAATTTTAGCAACTGGTGAGATTGCTTTCCTTGGGACAATGTATCTGGTCAGTCAGGGCAGTTCTGTGCTTGTTCACATTGAAGATGTGTTTGATGGGCTCAGCTCTTCTGCTTTGCTCTTGGGATGCACCAAGAAGTTGGTACATTCAAATCCCTGGCTCCTGTTACTCATATAGAAACTTTTCTATAGCTGATTCAAAGAAGAGCATTGAAAATGCTCAGGGTGGAGCATGACAAATGTAGGCCCTGACAAAAAAGGTAGTGCTTAGAGTTCTGGAGCTGAGGTAGAAAAAAGTAAACCAGGAAAAAAATCAGGTGATTGTAAGGCCTCACTGGAAATTACCACAAATGTTATGAATTCTTGGGGCCCAAATATGTATGTTGGTGTAGATAGAGAGAAAAACAGCAGTGTCTTATTTAAGTTTATGTTTATGATACCCTAACAGTACTGATGAGAAATCAGTATTTTTAGACAGATTTCAAAAATGGCAGTGCACAGTCACTTTTTTTAAGTCTTAGATAATTTGCACTGTGGTTAAAAGCAGCCTCATGTTATTGTGGTCTCTTCCTTTATTTACACCTGCATCCCACCCTGAAAACAAACGTGGGCTGTGTAAAGCTGTACTGCCTTTGCTGATCATTTGTTAAAGAAGGTCTGTATTGGTGAGAGGCTTGAGGTGTCTCCTGTGAGATGGATCCAGTGTTACTGCCCTTCAAATGATGGCTGTGAAAGCTGCCAAGGAGGTGGGATGCACCTTGCAGTTCTGCATGGGCTTGGTGCCGTGGGCACTGCAGTCCTGCCAGGTCCTGAGAGCAGCCCAGGAGGACACTGCAGCTCAAAATACATCTGGAAATTGAGGGAGTTGCAAAGTAAAATTTGCAAGAGCAGTACAGAGGCTGTACAGCACTACACTGGCAGAAAGAGCAATTCCCACCCCCCCACAACTGAGATGTAAGTAAGAACACTGCATGGCAGTATTTTATATATAAAATGTAACAGAAATGTCCTAATTTCTAAAGAACTTTATATTTTTTACACTGTGGTTTAGACTTCAGAGTGTAAATATATTAGTTCACTTTGTATATTCACAGAGTAGATTATGTGGAATTCATGGTGAAAAGACTTCTAATAACCAAATGCTTGTTTCGTGTGACAAATCTATTGATTTTAATAGTCTCCTTTGGCTTACACAGGTTCAGATCAGTGACATTAAACATTAATCTTAGTAAATGCATCTATGTTTTGTAACTGGAATTCTTAAGGCAATGTTCTCCCTTTTGTAACTGTATTTATATATGTGTAACTTCTAAAACTAATATTTGGTGGTGGGGTTGTTGGGTTTGGGGCTTATTTTTTTGGAATATAGTAAAAAAACGTGATTTTAAAAATGTCTTGGATATGTCACAAAGTGTATTAAAGATTAATGATCTGCCAGCTTAATACTCTGGACCTTGTTTATTTTTGTTAAAGACCTGCATTATTTTTTAGTGATTGTCTTTGTGCTGGAAGAATGTAACATTACCCTTCACTTGGTAAGAGGCACAGTGCTGGGGGGCAGCTGGTCAGGCATGTTTTGCCAAACTGAGCAGTTTGTCAGTTGTGCTTTTGGATTTTGTAGCAGTGTCTTCTAAAGAATGTACAGACGTTAGTTTGAGCAGATCTGTGGTGTAGCATTCACGTCTGCTTCCCATCAGGAATTGGATGCTTTTATGCCTCCTGGTGTCACATTAGTTGAGAGTCGTGTCTTTCTGTAAATTCTCAGGTCTCAAACTACTCTTTTAATCCCATCCTGTGGCTCAGCTGCAGGTGTGGCCGACAGGTTGTGTGTGAGCTGTCTGAGGAGATGATGTTTCATCTGCACTGTGGCATCCAAGAGTAAAACAATGAGAAGGGAAAGGAGTTGGTCAGTCCTCTTGCCCTTGTTGTCCAGCAGTCTGGTGTAACTGTGTTGGTGTTTCTAGCAGCAACAGTCACCAAGCATTCAATTGCTGTGATTACAGTGCTGTGAACTGGCTTTTGTTGTGATTTGTGCTTCCTGGTGCCAGCCAGAGCAGCTGGCTGGAAATGAGAAATTTTCCATCTGGTGAAAGTGGTAGTTCTGGATGAAAAGGGAAAAGCAGAAATGTTGTTTTGTCAGAGTGAAAACAATAACCAATGTTTTGATTCTCTTTCTTTTTGTTTGTTTCAGTGGTAACCCCCCTATAAAAGCTAAATCAGGCAATTGCTCTACCAAGGAGAACCACTTACCCACCCCAAACAGAGCAACCAGAGTGCCTACTGAAACTTAAAGCTGCAATATTGCAGGCCCTGGGCAAGCTCACGTGGTGCCAAGGCCTCTCACATTAAAGAAGCAGACAATTGTAGGCTTGTGTCTGGTGAATCATTCATACCTGGCTTCATGGCTGCCATTAATTTTTGCCAAGTGCTGGGTTCATGAACCCATTACATGTCCCTGAAGACTGACAGCTATCCCTGAGGACACTGATTTCCATTGATTATGTCCCAGTGAGCTGAGAACAAAGCTGTGCTGTGGGTTCCCTGGTTGTGGACATCGGGTAATAAGGGTTCAGGTTACTTGGCCTCTTTTCACATGGTGGGGCCTGGCTTAATCCCAAATAGGAAGGAAAGAATCACCGCCTCCTGCAGTCTGAGTTTTCCGTATTGATTTTCCAAACATGGAGCAATTCTGGCTCTGCTTTGCTTCCTCTGACCATTGAAACTAGAATCAGGTCACAAGCAGGTCACAAGCTCCTGTTTCTGAGAAAACACTTGGCTGGGACATTGGGCACCGGTGTGGAAGGTGATTTATTGAGACAGGAGATTCCTCATTCTGTGCTGTAACCTTTTCAGCTGGACTGTCTGTCCCCTTCCCTTGATTTGCTGCGACTGAGCAATATCTGCTGTCACTGATAGCATAAACCAGCGAACTGCTGGGGTTCATCCTGCAGTGGGCAGCTTGCCACAGACACAGACGTAAGATAGGATGCTAAAGGCCACATCCGTCTCCTATTCAAGGAGAGTAATAAAGCAGATTTTATTTGACTTGTATAAATCCAGTTTAATTGGCTTTCCTGCTAACACTTTCATTAACATGTAAATTAGCTGTCTTAGAGCTGTTAATTATCTTTGCAGAAAATGTTGGATGTGGTCATATAGCGTACTCTTTCTTTTTTACTGCTAATGTTTTATACTGAGATGTTCCCATAAATATTCGCTGTATTTTTTTTAAAGGAGGACTAAGAGGCAAAGGCTTTGTGTCATCTTGTAGGGAAATGAGTATCTTACATTATTCACCAGGCTCCAACCACGTTAGACTGACACAAGAGAAGCTTAGCACTGGGCTTTATGGGCTTGGCCTTTGAAGGTTCTGGGGATTTTTTTTAAGTGTCTGGCAAATGAGAGGGCAGAGGAGAGTGACAAGTGCTCAGAGACAGCATCCTCTCTTACAGGATGTCTTGTGTTCAAAATTTGGCAGTGGCAGAGAGACAGGTAGGCATTGTGAGGAAGAAAATGGCTGAATTTCCAATGTTCAGGAAGCTCAGAACAAGCCACTTAATTTTCCTATAGAAAAAGGAAAAAAACCTTAACTTTAATACATCTAATTTTTTTTTTTTTAAATTAGATGTTTTTTCAGCTTTACCACCTGCTTCTCCTTCCTTTAATAATGAAAGATCTTGATGCTTCTCTTAACAAGTTCCCATGACAAGTTGCAGTCTGGTTATTAGCTGCGTGCTTTGCACAAACAGCATCTATCATGTGCAGTTCTCCCCCACAGGCAAGGCAAAAAGGACCAGCTCCTTCCTCATCTGCACTGTAGAAAAGGAAGAGTGGCATGGCATTTGCTTATGAAGACAGAGTGGGAATAGGGACACAACCACTGAATTGCTAAACTGCCTTTAGCGTAAGATATGCCTAAGCCAACACCTGTGGCATCAGCTGGTCTCAACCATTCCCTGTATTTCCTCAGGATCTGCACAGACAATGCACAAGCAGCCTGTGGCATTTCTTTGCAGTGAAACAGCATGTGGAAAACTACAGTCCATTTTCAAAGTATGCTGTTGGACGTGGGCTCGGGAACAAAAACCAGGGTGAGTTTTGGAAACTTGAAGCACAGCAATGCCAGTATTACTGCTGTTCTTATACTGGTGTACATTCCCCCTTTGGATGTTAATTCCAGAATAACTGTGGCAGGCTAACTCTTTGAAGTAAGGATGCTTTATTTCAAACAACAGAAATTGATTAAAATATACATTTCACAGGAAAATGTCTTTTTTTTCCATACATCATTACATGTTCTTACATATGATTTTTACCTGAAATGAAATAAAACATCTTAAGGTGGATTAATAAAAAGAAATAACTTAGAATAAGGAAGTTTTCAAATGAAGTGTAGGTAATGTTAAGTTGTATGTACTCTGATATACTTCCCTCCAGGGGCCGTATCTTTAAACGTGAAAATGAAATGTAGCATGGACAGATGATCTATTTAATTCAATAAAAAAAAAATTATTTTTTATTTTGCATCATAATTATGATTTCTTTTGGAACACTAAGGAGGCAAAAATTTACAACTCTAAATCAGTATTTGTTTTTGCTAAGGTATTTTTGTTTTGTTCTAAGACAAGCAGTTTGCTGAACCCTTCTGCCACTGCACTGCTGTCTTCATCGTCACTAAATGTAACCCAGTGACTGAAATCTTTCAGATTGGGGTGATTTAAATTTTTTGAAGTGTGTGCTGGTGAAGTAACTGATGGTGCCTGTATGGAAGGAGGGAAGGAAGAATGCATGTCCATGTCCAGAAGACTGGTGCTCTCTGGAAGGGAGCTGGTATCCAGTCGTTGTGGATGCTGGCCTGCTGGTGCAGAAGGGCCCTGGAGCTTCACCATCAGTTCTGCAGCACTGGATGCCAAGGGCTGAGTTGTGCTGTTTTCTGGGCCAGCAGAGGCTGGGATGGGACCCAGGTGAGCAGGGCCATGAGTCTGGGGGCAGTACCCAGGGTTGTTGTTGTTGGAGTTGAACAGTGACCCACTGAAAAGGGGGCTGTCACTGTTCTGAAGAACTTGGAGATGAAAAGCCGCAGGAGCCGACTTCTTTCTTCGTGGTGGCACCTTTGGGGCAAAGGGAGCGTTCTGGGGAGGCAGTACAATGGCCTCAGCTGTGCTTGCTGACAGGGGCTGCCTTTCACTGCTCCCCCTGCTCTCCTGAGGCTTCCCAGCTTGTGTTCTGGGTTTAGGGACTGGAGTGATCTTGGTTGGACTAAGAATAGCTCCAGCTTCTAGATGGGGCTCTAACAAGCCAAAAGGAGACTGTGCTGTCTGTTGGTCAAATTGCTCTTCTGGAGACATGGCCTGAGGAGGAAATGGAAGAAGAAATGTGAGAACAAAAAGGGACCTTGAACTCTGAGTCACTACTGTGCAAGTCTAACTGACAGTGTTACTAAGAAAAGCTGACAGTCCTGGGAGGAAAACAAGCAGTACAAAGAGGAGGCTTGACAGCACCGTTCTCCACTGTACCTGCTGGGCTCTGGGCTCATGCACTCTGCCTTGCACTCACCTTCAGAGAGCTCATGAAGGACCAGGACTCTACAGCCTCTCCACTCACAGCTCTTACCCCTTTTCAGGTTAGGATTTTGCTCTGGGCCAAATGAACACAGTTCTGAGGAGTTATTTATTTGTTACATCTCTGCTGACTAATGTTACTTAAGCAAGATTGCATAGGGCAGGCCCATGCCTTTAGGTGTAGCTTATTTGGATAGATAAGGTTAAAGGAGAATTAGCTGAAGCTAACCCAATAAATGCATTAAAGGCTCTGTCCTGTCTCACTGATGCTGGCAACTGAAGATAAAAATAAGCTGTCAAAGTCCAGTCTAGCACACATCCCTCATTAAAAAGTATATAAGTAACAAGCCCAGCTCAGACTAGGAGGGCAAATTTCTCACTCTGTGTGTGATTGCATGAAGGCATTTAAATTCTTTATTACTCTTGCACAGTATTAAAAATAATGTACAGGCTTTTTCATGCAGGCAAAATATTTAGTCAGTACCTCATGCTGGACATATCCCTTGCCACTTCTTCCTACGTGCTGTTAAGTTGCCTATGTTTGACTGTGGTAGAAGGGGATTGGGTAGAGGTTTTCAAGTACACAACTCCCATGTGACCTCCCTCAGATGGAGGAAGGAGTGGAATTCCAGGGTAGAGTCAAACTGAAATAGATCTGATTTCTGCAGGACCTCTCACATAACTAACACCAAAATAGCAATCCCTCTCACCACCTTTCAAGAGTGACCTGGGAATGGAGACAACTTAAACAAAACAAACTGACCACTCCTTGGAATAGACTGTGCTGTCTGGGTTGGGTTTTTTAGTGAATCTGCTAAGTAAAGATAGCACAAAGTCCATTATAGAGAAGGGGTGAATGCCTTTACCAAAGGAAGGTAAGGCAGGACCCCTAACAATTTAGAAGAGAGCTTCCTTAGCAGAGATTCTATCCAAGGAAGAATATAAAAGGTTGTATGTGTCTTTCTCTTGTACTCAAATTGCTTTACAAATTAGATAATCATTTTAGCAGCTCTGGAGGTGAACTATTGTCTCCAATGTAGAGACCTAACATATAGGAAAACCTGAACACCTACAGCTTTGTATTTTTGAGAACATGAACTCTTGAGTAGACTCCAGAATTCAAACTGAAAGGCTGAATCCCATCACAAGGCGTGCAAGAAGAGCAAGAAAGGACACAGGATGCAGAGTTGATGAAGCAGCTGCCACAAATCTTTGCAGAGCAGACCAATCATGGTCAAAAGTAGAGACTGTGATAAAGAACTAATTAAATCCTGCTAAGGTTTAGACAAACCAGAAGAAAAACAAGAGAATGGACTGACAAATAGAAAAGCTGAATATGGCTCTCTTTCTGATCTTGCATTTTTATGCCTTGGTGACTGTAATATACAAAATGATTCCAGCACCTGCTGACATGACAGGATTTCCTGCAAAAAACAACCACCCCACCCTTCCACATTCACAGTGTGTAATGGAATCTGGATGCATTTTGCTGCAACTCTCTTACATTTTCCACCTTGACTCCAGCCCTTTGCAGAGGCACTGGTTTCTTTGGAGTTGGAACTTTGGGTGGTGGGCGATGAGGCACCGGCACCGCTCCTCCCTGCGGCCCTTGAAATGATGTTGACTTTGTGATGCTGGGAGGAGCCTCGGGTTTGGAGGAAGTTTGGTTTCTGGTTAGAACAGGCTTCCCTGCATCTTCCTGTACCCCTGAAAAGCAAAACCAGATATGGCATCTCAACTGGATCAGAACACAGAATCAAGGTAATTTCTTTCACAACCACGTCTCCCAAAATGTGCCCATAAGGCCAACTCAGGCCAAGAAGGTAGGTTTTGAAACTAAGTGCAGACTTTTGCAATCCTGTAACATCTGTAAGAGGCTTTTAGAGAAAAACTTCCCTGCCTGAAATAATTTCATGCCAAACCAGCAGTGCTGTGCCACCATTTATTTGGTCACTGGCTGGGGGTTCAGGAGTACTGGGCTCAAGCTCTGAGCATCCTTTTGGCATTATCTGGAGAACCAAGTTAACGATACCAAGTGCATCTTGTAGAGTACTTTGGAAAGAACTGTAAATGCCAACTGGTGGTACAGTACAAGGGGCTGGAAGTGATGCTGACCAGACTAGTTTTCTTACCCACAACAAGTGAATGTGAATTTCCAAATCAGTGGAGAGTAAATCTGATTTCAAAATGAAAGGAACAGCACTGAGGAACAAACATCAAGATGCCTTTATGATATTTCTAAATAACTGGGATTATTCCAGACTGTATTCATTCTACATATAAATGAAAAGGGATGGTTTTCTTCTAAACTGAGAGCCTTGCAAACTCAGGTAGCCATTTTCATTCATACAGCATCAGCAGAAAGACTGCATGCAACCCTGGGGGGTACATTCACAGTACCTAAGCTAGTTTTATGCTCTAACTTGACCTTGCAAGAAGCTCTCTCCTCCAGAGACTACACAGAGAGCCTAAACACAGCCTTTTAGCTTAGCTATTCAAGCTGAAGTAGTGCAAGCTTTTATCTAGGTTACAGCTATACTTGCTGTCCAAATGTGAACAGAATCCAGGTTGTTTCTCCTAGAGCTGCATTTGCTCTGTAGTTCTGCTTGGAATAGTGAGCATTCAGTAAATAGAGCAGCAAATATCCTTTATGCAACTCTGAGCTAACACAGGCACCATCAGTTTAGTAAAATCCCATCTTTATATTTTAACTTTTCTGACCAAATCTGGGCATAAATAACCCAAGGTTCTCCTAGTAAGCAGGTTCTACAACAAAATATAACATTTTATTCATCTTGGAAAAAAAGGTTAATATTATCAGAACTGATAAGACCACATACAATTTTGCAAGAATGTGTTCTGTTGAAATTCTAAGTAGGAATATGTGCATCTGGGCTAAGGTGAGATGAATACACCTACAGTTTTCTTTACTTAAAGATTTTTAGAAGTCAGTTAGAAAGCTGTGCTTACCTCCTTTGGCTTCCATAAGACATCTGATAGCTTCTTCTGCTTCCTCAGCTGTGGTAGTTTTGATCTGCTTGACATTGTAAGGTTTGCTTATTCCAGTCCGGACTTTGGGCTTGAAAAAAACATAGGAGAATGAGTCATCTTGAGAGAATTGGTTTTTCTTGTACACCTCTAATTTTACAGCTAAGCTCATACACCTGTAAAATCCTCTTCTTGCAAGTGGCTATTTGGTAATCTATAAATACTAATAAATATTATATATTCAGTGATCTAAAGAAAGGGGAATCTTTTAGCAAATTGTACATGTTTGCTGCCAGCTCACAGAAGGCCAGTGCCATCCCTTGTTCAATGCATTAGGGTCTTCATCCAGCAAGACAGGAGTGGGGAGGCATTTCCACACTGTTGTCTTGGTCCCCTCAGGGGACTAACAGCCCTGCTGGCAGTGGTCAAGACTTTTCCTGCATTCTGGGTATTAGCACGGCCCACCAAAACAGAGGTGAGAAAAGAATTAAACCTTAACGATGGTGTCGTGACAAATTCAAGTTAGCATCTGTCAGAAAGCAGCAACAGTGCTCTGGTCTTGCTCCACTCATTCTCTCTCTTCCTCTTTGGCCTTCCTAACTCCTGTTAATTTATTAATATTTTTCTGCTGCCTAACAGGACCCACAGTTTAGTATTACAGTACTAGAAGTTATCTTGGCATTTTTGGCTCAGACATGTGATGGACTTCCTTCCTCATATGACAGGTGCATCCTGTGTGAGATTCTCAGTGTGGATGGGAGGGATCAGGACAATGCCAAACGGCCCATGCTGAGAGCGGGACTCACTGGCTGCTGAGGGGCTCCGGGAAGCAGCTTTGCCGTTGCCAGGATGGAGCAGGTGGAATGGCTTCCTGGAGAGAGGGAACCATCTGAGGGGGACTTTTTGCCTGATGTTCCGGCTGGAAGAGGAATAAAAAATTGCTTTTTACATGCAAGAGCTGGTACAAAATTTTATCTGCGATGGAACAAAACCAACGTGCATACCATCACCCCCTCAAAATCTTGAACTGTTTCGGGAAGCAGTTTTGTATTTAGTCTTTCTTTCATTTAATTAATTCCATAACCTCAGCTAAGCATTAACAATGCATTCTAGGCACAGAAATACAGATACCAGTGTTGGCACTTCTGTGCAACAGACTCAAAAATTAATGGGAATAATCCTAAAGAACTCATCTTCTATCAGGTGAGCATCATGGAACTTCTAATTTAAGTCTGCAAAATGTACACAAAAGAGAGACTTTGGGGCTGCAAGAAAAACATGATGTATAGCTTGTCTAATACAGGAGGCAAAGATGATTGTGCTAATCTAGAAAACAGCTTCCATCCAGAAGTAGCCATAAAAACAGCTCTGGATGGCATCTCAGGGGGTCAGAGCTTAGGTAAGGAGCATCGCTTCCCTTTGTGCCTCACTAAAAATCATAATCCACTTTGCATTTCTTTCATAAATACAAGAATTGCTTGTGAAGAAGGAAAAAACAAAAACTGTCCAGAGTAAGTATTTTGGCAAAGGTTTCCAAAATTCTGATTACAATTAATTTAGAATCCAAAAAACTGCAAGAAAACACTCAGTGACTTCCGAAGTCAGCAGGCATAAATACCAATATCTCTATTGCCACAAAGTGGCTGCTCAACTCGCTGACCATAGTGGTGAGCTAGTATGAAACATATGGGCTATTCTATTCTTACTAAAGACATTTATTTTGTGGAGTATCTGTCATCCTGAAGACAAACTTTTCCCATTACTAATGGCAGTAATACTCAGGCTAAAACAGACTGGGAAGCAAGTACAAGTCCCTCGACAACCTGACATTTCAGAACAAGGTATTACTTTCTTTGTCACCCAGACACAGCAGGCAAAAACTGTTCAGCTGGGGCCAACAGAACATTAAAGAAAGTTGAACTCACCAGGAGGGGGAGGCCTCTGTGGTGGCAGAAGTGGCCGAGGCCTGGTAGGAATGGACAGAGACCTGCTTGGAATCCGCCGGCTGCATTCCCCACTTGCCTCCAGCTCCCGCTTCAAATCGGCCAGGTCTGCATCATCTGGGGACGTGTTAGCAAGTGTCTGTATTAGATACACACTGGGTGAGGTGCACCAGATCTGAGCGGTCAGGAGAGGTGACTTTGAGTGGCAAGCCTCAGCCAGGTCTCTCAGCAACACCACAGCTCTATTCACTTTCCTTTGCTCTCCTCCAATGTCTGCCTGCTCCCACTGCAGGAAACATCTACCCTTTTGTCAAATACTTCTTTCTCTCCCTCTCTTTCCTTTTCCACCATTTATTAGTTGTTTGCACTAACACAAAGAATGCCTGCATGTGATTCCAGGGTTACTGGGCATCTTGTTAGATTCTGAGATTTTCACAGACAGACTTAGTGGCAATCTGCTCCCATTCAAACTGTCATGACTAGTCATGGTGAATTCCTTGCTTTCCATCCCAAACACAGGAATTCCATTTGAGGATTAGACATCTTTTCTTGCACAGGAGAACCATCTTTATACCAGAGAAAAATCTCTGCTTTCCAGCAACATCTCCTAACAGGTACAGCTGCCTCAATCTTCTAGCTCTTGGCTGCACCTTGCATCACTAATTACTCAGTCTTTCATCCCATCTAAGCCCTTCTGACAGCTGGAGAGGGGAGAAGTATGGATTGCTTTATTCTCCCCCATTTGCTATGGTGAGGACTTTCATTTCAGTCCTCACCCTGCCATGGCTGCCCAGCTATGCAACTCTTGTTCTTTTTAAAGGTCCAAGATCCACTGGGTTTAGTTTTGTCCCAGTGTTTTGGAGACATGGGGAAGGAATTATGCAGCAGCAGTCTCTTGCATTTCAGGCATTTGTAAACAAGTTCTTGTTTTTCAGAAGGCTGTGCTCGGCAGGGAGTCACGAGCTGCCTCACAGCTTCCTGCTCCCACTCAGCAGCAGATGGCAGCCACAGAGACAGAGCCTGTGGTCTGCCCAGCCCGCCCTCCCCATGCTCTCCGCATTTTCAGTACTTCTAAGCTGCAGATAGGGGCTCATCAGTAGGACCCAAGGAGTCATGCAGGCACCTGGAGGCACGGTTTGAAGTTCTGGCAGTAAAGCTGAACACAACAAAAGCCAGCCATTACCACTCAATTCCGTGCCCGAAAGGCTGCTGGCAGGGACATCAGTTTTGTGAAGCTGTGCCCTTCCCTGACCTCAGAAACACATATACACACACACTATTGTGCCTGTCACTGTTTTCCATCTGTATCTACCACCAGCTACACAGTCATCATACCTTCAATTAGGAGTTACTCAGGCAGAATTGGAAGCTTATGAAGGAATCTGGAATTGCAGACACTTTTAGATTAATTGAATATATCATATTTTGAGTTATGTGAGATCATGACCCCACCTTGACCTCCTTCAAACTATACTCCATAACCTCTATTTACTTTGTGATATTTTTTGTGGAGAAGAGTTAGTGTGGGTGACAAGACTCACTGCAATTCTCTGTGGCTTAATGAATCATCACACAGTAGGCCAGAGGTGCTTGGAGGGCAAGGCACCCTATAATACAAAGTGATTGACTTCACAGTATTTAATAATGACTGATTACTCCTTGACTCAGGGATAGGCTTTAGGGTCTGGCCACACTGAACCTGGCCTATGACTCAAGGTGGGCAAGAAAGCCATAAATCACTCTGTTTGGAAAATCTGTCTGTGTAAGCTACAAATTTCATTCAATCTTTTTGAACTCTACTTCTGACTCAACCTTTGAAGGTATTAAAAGTTTTCACTTTTATGTCAGAAGACAAAACACTTGGGAGAGAGTGCAGAATGACAGCTACTGAATCACTTGCTGTCACACTGAGGTGTTTAATACATATCCCAGCCTGTCAATGCTTGGCCACTGAAGCACATCCTGATCACATCCCATTGCAAACCACGGCTGGCTTGGCTAGTTCTTGCCAGTTTTTATCAGTTTTCTCTCAGTTTTCAGCTTTATCTTCTTATTACCAAGTCACTTCACAATAATGTGCAAGCAAGCCAGGTAACTGAGGAAAAAGGTAACATGAAGAACCTAAAGAATGATTACATATATATATTCTATGAACCATGACTCCTTCAGAAATAAATCAAATGGGAACAAAGGAGAAACTTCAGGCCTTTGAAGTAATTTGAACACAACAAACTCCCAGCTTACAGCTGACTGCTCTGCCACTGCTAGTGCTCAAAGGACTAAGTTGAGCCCATCAGGGAATCAACAGGGTTCTTTTGGTTTGATTCCAATAATAAAATAGCATGCAATTTTTTTCTTGCATGTTCTGGTGACAAACAATATCAAATGGATAGAAATATTTCATTTCCTCTGGCTGGAAAAGGAAAACCAGCATTTTTCAGCTTTCCTGCCTTGCTCTGGCCTAGAGAGAAGGAGAATCTAAGTTTATGATTTGTATTGCTGTTATGCCTGAGGACCTCAGTCACTAGCTCAAGGGGACTTGAGCATGAATAGGTACTACAGGAGAAGCTAGAATGAAAATATAAATGAGCAGGGAAATACATACAACAGGAGAACAAACAACAATCCTTCAGGTCTTACCTTAAGGAAGGTGGATACATTACCTTTATAGAGGCGGGGTGGTTGTCCAGATTTGTTTGGAAGAGCTACGGATGCACTGTGTCCAGGGCGCTCCAACATATCTTCTGCTGTGTCCGCTACTAGGTGTTGACACAGAGCATCCTCTAAATAATCGTCTTCATCCTCTATATCACCTGGATTGAAATATTAGATAACAAAGAATCAATGAGCAAATCCATTCTCTGTCTCTCTACACTACCAATTAATTACTCTGTACCATCAGTTAATTTAATATATAGGCTGGACCAGATTCTTGTGTAATCACCCCATGTGTTTCCTTACAGTGTGTCTCTACAGACTCCTGTACCATACATTGAATTTGCTAACATATAGCACTAAATTGACAGGATGATCTATGTAACAGTTCTATGCCCAGGCACAGAGTAAGATCATGGCTTTAATTACAGTCATCTTTTTAAAAAGTGTGGCTTCGTTATAAATTAAAGTGCCACTGGAACTCATATTGTACCTTCTCTGTGCAACTAAAGTCAGCAAAGCAATTTCTCACTACTTAGCTTAGAAACAAATTGCTTACCTTCTGACTCATAGTCCAAACTTGAGAAGTCAAAATTTTCTTCCAGAAGATGGGAGTTTGCCGTGGGGGACATGGGCACAACACTGTCCCGTTTTCGAGTAATTTCCTCCTGGAGGCCTTTTAGCCAGTCCTTAGTCTTGGGCTGGATCTTCACTGTTCTGCCTCTAACCTAAGCACAGAAAGAATTGTTTCCCTTTGCCAAGCACCTTCACAAAAGGAGAATGCTTGAACAGAATAAGCAAGTGCTGCCAGCCTGTTCAGAATCACACAGATCCTGAGTTGGAAGGGACCCAGAAGGATCATCAAGTCCAACCATTAAGGGAATGGCCCATGCAGGCATTGAACCCAGGACCCCAATGTTATTAGCACCATGCTCTGACCAAGTTCTACAACGGCTTCAGAAACTGATGCAACTAAAGCTTCACTTCAGAAGCTAAATGGAAAGAAAACACTCTTACTACCCCTAATAACAAAGTTTTCAGACTATAATAATATTCTTGAAAGAAAATGAGCCTCACAGCTCAAAAGCACTATGGCTGCATTTAGGAAATATTGGCAAAATAGGTGAAATGTCAAATATTGTCAAAATGACACTGGAATAGCAATATTGGTATGGGAGAGTGGTATTTTTGAGTCAGCGGCTTTAAAACACACAAGAGTTTTGTACCTGATGCCACCTGTAAGGAGACTGACCAGAAACCTAATATATAATGTATGTGGAAGGTGTATTTTCAAAAAGATTAGGGCTTCAGCTGCTTATGTGTGCTGTTCTGTGACACTTGGGGTGAAATGCAGACAAGCCAGCAGCTTTGACAGGAAAATCAGTTTGAGAAGTTCCCAACTCAGATTCCCGGCACCTTCACATACTGTGAAGCACAGAACTGTTTCAGTCTGTGCTATAAATTACATCAATGGCAGGAGTCAAATTAGAAAACTGCAAATATGAAAGAAGACTGAGAATGAAATCCATTACTTCAGTATTAAGTTTACAGGGCAGCTCCACAAGCAGTTTTTTTCCACAGGGGGCCGATGATTTGTAGAATATGTGTGGGGGAAGGACAAGCAGGGGGACGGGAAGGCAAATGCCTACTGCTAATGCTGGATTTACCACAAAAGCCAATGAATCATGTCGTTACAGCTTAGCAGAGGGAGCCTATTTGATACATTGGAAACAAAAAATCTCCAAACCACAATCATGAGGATGCTTTGGCAACAGTATAAAGTCACACAGAACATCAGGAGATGTAACCACAACCATGAACAAGTCCAGCAGTTCTGCAGTGGTGTCAGAGGCCAGACCCTAAGCACTGCTTGGGATCCATGAAAAGTCACCTCATGCTATCCTGAAACTAAAATACTGCATTAATAGCCTCAGCAGATGTGGAAGTTAAGCACTTCATGAGTACTAACTTTCTTTGAAATAATGCTACTTGATTTAGGTAGAAACTCAAGTACCTCATTCTAAGCGACCACTTTTGAGAAATTTGTTATGAAATTACTATTATAGGTTTGAGAAATTCTTACTTTGGCACCATCTATATCCATAACACGAAGAGCTGACTTGCTGTCTGCAAACGTCACCAGCATTTGACCTCCACAGATCCTAGTGAAAAAAGGCAGATGAGAAAAATAATTTTATTTCACCATTGAATAAAAACCCTGTGAAAGCTAGCATGATAGAAAACTACCATGTAGATCTACATACAGGATACATATGCAGTGTTATGCATTTGGTTTTAGTTGTATTTTCCTTCACAATTCAATTTTTTGAGAAGGAGCAGGTGATCTATGAATCCCAGCTGGGCTCCTCATCTCTCTAATCCTCCATTGTGTGACCCCAGCACCCTGCCCTTTTCTGGATCACCCCTGGGACAGCAGGACAAACATCTCAGTAGCTGTTGACAGGATACCAAGTCCAGTATCTATACTCCCTCTGGACTAACTTCTGTGGTTCTACATATCCTTCACCTCAGAGGACATGTGATGTTCCCAAAGACTAGTATTCCACCAAGATCTAAAGCAATTAAAAGTGAAATAAACCAAGAACTATCCACCAAAACATGTTCTTTTCTTGTTCCTTTTCTTCACAAGCAAGGTGGTGCTGCTTTTCCTGCACAGCTGTTTTCGAACCCTCAGCTTATTTTGGTGCTTCATAAAACTATACAACAACAGGTCATCAGCTTTCTCTACTAATAAATGAAACAAATAAACATGAACAAGTTTCTGGTAGTGTTTCCCAGAGGTCAGCTGTTAGGTCTTTTGCCTGTATTTCTCAAAACAGAAGTCTCACAGCTGTGCTGAAGCCCTGTAGAGAATCAATCAAAATGAAATTAAGCTGCTCTGCCAGAAGGTATCACACTCTCCCTCTCAAGCCCAGTGGGTGATAGCTCTGTGATAAGCTGTACTGTTAACAAACAAGCAAAATGACCCCCAACAGGAAGGAGAGCCAGCCAGGAAATCCTGCCAAGTGTGAAAGAGTGGTGGAAGAGAGCAGACCTCACCCCAGAGGAGGTGAAGCAGAGCCTGAGGATCCACCAGAAGCAGCAAATGCTTGGAAGTAGACCTGAATCTAAAAATGATTATTTACATCCAAGTCTCTGCTTTATGGTGTTGTAATGAATAATATTCTCTTGCACTCAGACAAGAGAGCTGTTGGATTATTTCTTTAAAAGGTTGTTGAGAAGTATAAGGTATTCAAAAAAATTGCATTTAATTTCTAATGAAGAATTGAAAGTGCAGTAAAGGAATTCTACATACTTCCTTCCAATACAAAGTTAACTCTGTCAGGACAAAAGGGATCTTCTAGTCTGTGGTTTTTAATAGATGCCATGCCATTTCAGATCCCAAACTCACCTGACCAGAACAACAGTGCCATAATCCTCAAACACCTGCATGAGCTCTGTACGCAAGTCTTCAGGAAATTCATTTTTCTCTTCAGGTGTTGGTGATAGCAGATTTACCACTACTGTGGCATCCAGTGGTCCCTGGAAAGATGACACTTCCCGGAATACACTGTCACGGGCAGCTTCATTAACTTCCTGCACTTCCACTTCTACAATAGCTAACACTGGCCTACACAAAACAAATGAAAAACACTTAAAAATAAGAAGTGCTTATATAAAATTAAAATCTATATAAAGAAGGATGACAGGTAAACTACATTTTTTCTGCAGTGGTCAACATCATGCACTTGAGCACTATTAATTATATTTCCTATCTGCATTAGCTGAATGTAACAGTGAAGACACGACATAAATGAATTGAAATAACAATTGTATGCAGTACTTATGGCAAACCTACAGACCAAGAATATCAGGATACTTCACTCATTATCAAACAGCTGTGGTACCAAACATCTATAAATCAGATACATTATCTTCTGTTAGACAAGGCCACATTTCTTCTTCCATAAACTAAGGACAAGGTATTCTAGATGTGTAATGTTGTCATGTAGCAAATGTGCCAATCCATTACACTATAAGCCGTCAACACTGCAAACTTGCTTCTTGAGCCATTTCTTGCAAATTACTTCCCTGTGTTTTAGATCTGAATAAAATTGAGAGAGCTATCTGAAAGAGTAGAACTCGTCTCATCTCTGTGGTTGCAACCCACAATCTCAGATCTTCACCTGCACATACACAGAGCAGTGACTGGGACAGCTGTTCTTACAACTGTGTCAAAATTGCTGCCTTCTACTTGCAATAGACCTGGCTCTTGAATGCACATTACCAGAACATATGAACACAACATCATCAAGGCTAGAAAGGGATAATAAAGGGGGAAAATGCATAGGAAGCATTAACTATTTCAATAAGCATGGTGTATCGTAATGCATTTCCAAATGTCACGAAGATACAGCTATGCTCTTTTTCTAGCACAAACCTTGGGACAGCAAACCTGCTGACTGTAATTAAAAAGCAGCTTTTGGAGTCAAGTTTGCTGAAATAGAAAACCATGTATAACAGTCATGTTTCACAGATTGCATCCTCAGGGTCCTATATAATCAGAGCAGCAGCTCCACTGTGCTTTGCAGAACACAGCAATGTCAGAGCCTTGACACAGAGAAATTGATTGCAAGAGGCATGTTCTTCCATTGCTAGAGGAATACAGAATAGTCCTGGCGTGCAAGAGCACCACCAGAAGCACAGACAGCTACTGGGGGTCACTGAGCACTGCTAGGAGGAGCAATATTGTAGCATTTCCACAAAGCATGCAAGGGGTGAGACAAATATACTGAATGTAAGGGACCTTTCAAAGCTATTTATTACAGAATTTGTTTCTCAGAAGTGGAGACCAAGTTTATCAAAGATAGGTCATACATATCCCTAAAGAGAAGTTGATGATGTAGACCAACCAGAAGCACTGGACTTTGATTTCTCTGTCTTCTCCCATTTCCATTTCTAAAGAAGGCACAGAAGTCCCACATTTGAGCACTGTGAAGAGGCCAAACTTGTCCCTGTGTGGCCTGGCTTACACCTCTTCAGGCTACACAGTCCCAACCTCCTCCTCTCCCACAGCAAGTTGAGTGGAAATCCATCAGAGCAGCTTCCTCAGGTATCTGAGCTTTCCCAAAACCAAGCAACAGAAAGCTCTGTTTTCTATACCTCTTGCTGCAACTTAGCCAACCCCTGCTGCAACCACTGTGCAGGAAAAATAAATACATGACTGTAGATACTTGCCACTCTTGTATAAAACTCACCATGAGAGGAAAAAAACCCATCAAGCAGATACTGAGCACAGAATAAGGGTGTAATTCCTGTTTTAATCAGACTTGGTCCCTCACTCTGAAGGTGTAATTCAGCATGACACATTTTAACTTGGCACATTTTAACCTCTCTCTGATTGTTTAGTTACCTGTGGTCAGATGCTTGCAGCTCTGCTCTCCCATAGTACATCAAGGCTCCAGGGGTCCAAGTGTGCCTGACTTTAGTATCAGCACTCAGATCACTGTCCAGAAGATTGATCTCTCCAGCTATGCAGCACAAAACATGATTTAAAACTCACTCAAATCTAGTTTTACTAACAGTTAAACACTATTTTATCAGGAAGACCTCCACAGACCCTAGTAGTGGGAGAGTGGCTTTTTGGGTTTTTTTTGTCCTTGTATACATATTATTCAAGGAGCTTGTATCCCACAAGATTTACAAATTAGGGACTAGAAAGTAAAAAAGGAGAAAGGACTGGAGTGCAACTAAGACACTTGCAAAATTTTTGACCTGACTGTTGCCAAATTAATTATCTGTACAATATGGGTTGATAGAGTCATATTAGTATTTTACCTTCTACCTCAACACTGAGCAAAAAAACAGACACTGCACTCGGAAATAATTTTGCAAATCTAAATGTTAGACAGGGATTGGAGAAATAATACACAAGAGATAGGAGAAACAAAACCCATGCAAATCCAACCTCCAAACAATCCCATTGCAATCCATTAATGTGACAAAAAGTCCTCCAGATATTATGCTGGAGTGACATATTCTATTGTTGTTAATAACAAGGAAGTGTTTAGGTCACTGTCTGAATAGATGGATAATGCTGTCCCTCTTTTCTGTGAAGCTGAAAATTAGTTAATATGGAATATGGCATTTCTTCCTAATCACTCACACTGAGGCCACACTTTCTTCTTGTAAAGCCTATAACAGCAATGAGAAACAGTCTTTTAGCCTATAACAGCAATAAGGAGCAACACAGTAAGAGCTGGGAGACTGAAGAGCCTTGTCACCAGCAGTAAAGGAGAGGAACTAGCAGCAAACTAAGAAAGCTTTGCAGGGCTGGGAATGTACCAGTTATGGACCCATGTGAGCCAGCTGTGGGAGGCCTACAAACTCTAAAGAAAGGGGCCTGCCTTGACTCTTGCAGACCAGCTTAGTTAGGTCCTATGTGCTGTATGTATGTACTCCAATTGCTAAAGAAGCCCAGGGGTAAGTTTTGCCATGCAAAACAAGGAATATGCATCAGAAATGCTGAAGGGTATTCTTTCTCCTAAAATTAAAACAGCACAAGAGGGCTGTTTTAACTTTGTTATTATCTCATACAGCTTTTCTTTCCTGGACTGCATCTCTAGCAATGGTTTAAGCTCCTCATTTTACTTTGTTTTTCGTTCCTGAGATAAAAATGAATAACTATCATGATGGCATGTACTCCCTCATTGCCTTAGTTTTGCTTTGTAGTTTTTATACTCAACATAGTCATGGTAAGACATAGATTCCAAGAAGAAATTTCCAGGCATGTAAAAACCACATCTGCAGGCACAGACCAAATTGCTACTCCAGAAATTACACTTTTAATATGAATTTATTCAAATTTTAGAAACACTGGGGGATAGATGTCCCTGCAGATTGAGAAAATGATTATGAAAACTATCCCTGGATATGAAAAGAAATACTTTTTGTTTCTTAACAGTAACTTTTGAAAAACAAGTGAAAACAGCCTTTCTGTTGTGTTGGCCACTCATGAATTCAAAAGACTTTATAAGTACTAATTAATGAAACCTCCCCCAGTTCTATATACTAGCAGAAATATTCCTAAGAATTACCAGTACAGAAGAAATTACAGAAAACTGTTTCTACATCTACTGAGAACAGCAGTTTTAACAACCTAGCCATTATAACATAGGAGCATTAAGTGCACTAATGATTCTGTTGAAATTATTTCTGCATTACTACAGCTGGGCTGTTTTCAGTTCCTCAGTGAGCTCCCAGCACCTTTTCCATGAAGCATGAAGCCTTTGTTCAAGAAAAAAGGGCCTTCTTTTTCTCTGACACTTAATCCAGTGAAGCTGAAAGAACATCTGCTTGAGTAAAGTACCATTCACTAGATTAAATCCTCTTAAGTGGGTTCTAGATGAATTCTAAAACAACTTTCAGATAAAGGAGGATCCTACACACCTGTTTTTTCAAAGGGCATTTTCTTCCTCCACCAAAGCACTCTGTCAGTCCACGCTGGGGTTCTGCACTTATCACTTGTATCGTAAGCCTCCGAGCCAACGTCGTATTTATATGTTGGTCCAAAATTAATAGTCCCTTCATGGAAGTCCTTAAAAATCTAATTAAACAAAGAGCATCTCTAAGTTACAGATGAGGAAGGTGATTCCTCGCAAACAATGTTCTGATTTTTAAACCAATTGCTTCATCCAAGTGCTACAAACCAGGGTCTGAAAACGCAACTTCTTCACCCTCTCAAGGAACAAGCAACACACAGCCAACATGCAGTTATTCAAGAAAATGAGACACACTGCCTTACTTTTCCACTGGATTTTTGCTGCTGTAGTTGATCAAATTCCAAAAGTGTCTTCCAGTCTTGACGTTTGAGAAAATAAAAGACTTCTTCATACGTTAGATCAATGCGATAGTTAAAATCACCACACCAGAAGACATAGTCGTGGGAGAACATGTTCTGCCCCTAGTTTTGAAGTACAGAATACTGTTAATGCTAAATCACATTCATGAAAACAAACACCTTTAAAATGCACTGAAATGTAGCACTCAGTCTCTCTGAATTACTAAATACTGGACCTATTCGTCACAATTTATTTGTCAAAATTCATTTTGTACTAAAATAGAACAGTTCCTTCACTGTCTTTGGCACCCCACTGAGCTGAATTTTGTCAACAAGAATGTTAGACTCTGACCCCTCTTTCCTGAAGGTATGTCTAAGCTGGAACCTAGCTTTATATTCACAATTTGTCTGTCATGAATATTCAAAATATATGTTTGTTTCCCTAACACATTTCACATGCATATATTTGCATAGTCTAAATATAACACAAAATGTGCTTCTACCAAGGCAAATTTAGCAACAAACTCCTGAGTAAGAACAAGCTCCAAATCCGACCTTATGTGAACGTCACAATTTTGTAAAGATATTGAAATCAAACGTCAATGAAAATCCACTCCAGTTCTAAATTTAGCATCCTATCCTCTAACCTTTTTTTTTTTTTTTTTTCCCTTTCCAGTTCAACCATAAACCTCTAAACCCCAGAGATTCCTAAGGGAAACGTTCCAGACTGTGGCTGTCACAGCACTAGAGGGCACTCTTTATATGCATTATACACACAAGGTACCTTTAGCTGTTTTAAGTGTCAAGGACATCAAATAGTTAACAAGGTATTAGAAGAAAAAACTACCATAAGCACAACTTTATGGCCATTTGGAACAGATTTCCTTTGCAGGACGTCCAGTCTGTCAGTATCAGCTCCTACATAAACCAACTGATTGATAACACTGCACGTGCCAAGCCTCTAAACATTACAAACAGGAAGGTAAAATTTTATGTTTGCAACCTAAATGCCATATTTTGCTAACTAACCAGAATACAAAAACTGGTCCAATCCCTTCCTGGCTTAGGGCCTTTCCAGAATCGTCCAAGAAACAAGGTATTGTGGAAATTAAAACAATCAACACTAAGCGAAGCAAAGGAGCCCTGCTACTAAATCCCACGGGTTATCTACTGGCCTGAGAAGACAAGTTGGAATTAAAACACTAGGGTGATTGATTTGACACAATTTAGGGGAAAAGTTATTCATGCAGACCAGTGGTACCTACTTGCCATGCTCTGAGAGAAACCAGCAGTTCCTTGAGAGCGACACATTCCCGAGAACAAAACGAAGGGAACAGAGGGTACCATGTCAGTGCCCAAGGACTGATCTATCATACCCAACCAGAAGCAGCCAAGGCACTGCTGCACTGAATGGCATGGATGGTCTTTCAGGAATTCTCACTAACTAGAGCCAGCAAGAGCTATCAATATCATGCCCTCCAGTGCTAACATCAGTCATTCAGAGCTTAACTGCACAAAGCCAAGGACTTTTCAAGCACTGGAGCAACTCTGTTTTTTGAAAGGATTAGTATTTTTGTAAAGCAAGTGCTATATTGGGTGGCATCTAGTCTTCTGTGAAATATGCTTCCCTATTTTTTATTTATTTGCTAACTTTTTTTTTTATTTTTATTTTCTTTCATAGTATTGAGATTCCTTCTTTGATGACCTGTCATCAAAGGCAGCCCGAGACCAGCTTTCATGATGTAAAGATACCACCTTCATCTCCAATGTTTTTAGCACACATACATCTACACTTACCATTGGGAAGCTGAGTTTCTGTGTGATTTCTTTATAGTCTTCATTCCTCTCTTTCACCTGAGTCTGCCCAGCAGTCAAGTGACTGCATATAAAGCAGAAACTGGTACTATAGAACTGAAAACGAATGCTCACTGCCCCTTTATTCCCAGCTTTTCCTCCCATTCCTGTCTTCACGGTGTCTATTGCTACATCCCTGCATTAAAAAAAGAAAACAAAAAAACAAAAAAACAACAAAACAAAACAAAACAAAACAAAACAAAAAAAAAAAAAAAAAAAAAAAAAAACAAAAAAAAAAAAAAAAAACAACAAAAAAAAAAAGCAAAAAAAAAAAAACAGAAAGAGAACAGAGTAAAGGGCTTCAGGGACAAACAATTAACTTTGACTGCAACATAAAGGGAAAAGCCAGTTTATAATGCCATGTCTTCTCCCCTCTTGAAAGTTTGCTGCTTTTAGGAACATCTTTTAGTTTCTTGATGTTTATGTACTTATGTTTCAAATTAAGTATAATACAATAATACAGAAATAAAACTATTTGAAAACATTTCATTTCTTTTCTTGTCCATTCCAAACAGACCAGCAAGAGCTTATTTCTGGAATACTGGGAATTGCTATAGAATATAGTTTTCAAGTTTACCCCTACCATGATCCTTAAAATATTGACAGTAACTACATTTACTATTATGCTTCCTTTTACTTTTGAACATATGAGAATCTGATTTTCAGACAGTTAACAATTTTCTGTTCATATGTGCTGAAACCCAACTTCACAGTTCATGATGGATTTTCCATTTAATTAAAGAGCAACAGATCATAACCCATAATTCATTAAATCAGATGTGATAAAATCAGAGATTATTGGATACAACTATTTATATGTAACTTCTCAAATTAATTCTGTGCTGATGATAAACTGTTTAAGGTCTCTATGTTGCTAATTACTAAGTATTTCAATGTGATGATTAGCACATACTTCACTACAGAAAGATAACTTGATAAAGCAGACCACCTGCTCTCAGGGTAATATCTCCCAAATAGCCAGGCTACTCCAAGAACAAAGCATGGCTGTCTGATCAGATAAGTAAATGATGAGATCATTGTTGTAGCCAACCCCAGCACCATGCATGTCTTTCCCAGTGAGAAAATTTTACTTTCCAGAGAAAACGTCAAGCAGGTCTGACTAGAATATTACTGATTTTCAGAAGGGATGTGCATAAAACTGCTAAGTCTTACTCAAGTTATTCTCAGAAATTTGTGATCTAAATGATGCAAGATGTTACAGGTCTCCTCTTGCCACCCCCTTCATTTTCTTCTCTCTTCCTCCCCCATCTTTTATACCTTTTTTCTCCCTCTTTAATTTCCTGTCTTTTCCAGACAGCAGGACACCACCAAAAGACACCCTCAGGGAGGCAAAGGAGGAACATCAAAGTTTTCTATGAAACAACGGGTTTTAAGCACTCCTATAGAAGTACGTGTTTTCACTCTAAAGTTCTCCCTTCCTGCTGCCTGACTACTCATCTCCTGACTGGTATTTAACTGATTTTCGTTCATGGCAAAGGTTATGTGAGATAACCCACTGAAAATTCAACTGCTTGTATTTCAGCAATCCTTTCACTGATGTATAAACCAGCTATTGTCTCATTATTTCTCTATTCTCTGTCTTTGGTCTATATCTCTTCAATATCTGTAGGCACAGAAGAATTTTTTTGCACGTGTGATCATTTCTTCCTTTCCTTTTCTAGACATGGGAAAAAATATGCAAGCATACAGGTTAGGTTTCATTATAGTCACATAGCAGTACATTTGCATTAAGTGATGAAACTTAGTCACTAAAATCAAACCCTTCCCTTTTTCTCTTGAGTTTCAAAAGGCTATATCCAACTTCTGGCAGTTTGACAATTGCAACAGAACCACTATGCTGTTCTGCTTCTGATTTCCATTTAAAGCATGAATTTCCTACTGGATTACTCAAATATTTTGTAAACTGGGTGAAAAGTCAAAAGCTGAGAGAAACTTCTCCTTTGGACTGCTTCACAGCAGCAAAAAAAGTATTATTTAGAATAATTTTGAAGAAAGATTACTGGAAAGCAGCAATGCAAGACCATCAGTTACCTGGACTGCATTGCTGTCTGGCCTACAGCACCTGATGTTGCACAAGCTCTGTTCTGAGGTTTTCAGTGGGTATGAGATCACAGGGAAGACAGAGGCAGCTTTTGATATATTAATCACAAAATGCAGTGGCCAATCAGTGCCCTAAATATGGGGCAGAGAGGAGTGTTTGAATCTCAGGGCTTTAAGGTCAGACAGGCACCCAAATATAGTTTTGGCTAATTATTCACTTCCTAACCATTTACATTTACCCTGCATAATTCTTTTACACTTAGCCTGCATAATTCTTGCCCACAGCAAAGGCATTTTAATGCAAGTATTTCCATGGGATTGTAATCTTCGAGGAGGAGTTTGGTCACTCTCCAGGGAAGCTGAGCTAGTAAGCAGAGGATACACAGCTCTGCACCCTCTTGACTGGGCACAAAGTTCTGGCTCTCGTGTCATCTGGGAAAGACAAACATTTCTTAGGTTCTCTAATCCCTCAATTGTATAAAATGTCAAGGGCCAAAATTAGGTCTCCTTCTCCCATTCTTTTCAGGTCTAGAACTACCCTTGTTTCCATAAGGAAACAGCATGGACAGGGATAGAAGTAAAATGTGTCCTTCAGGCAGAGGCAGGCACTTGCCTTCATTTGGTGCACCAAACACTCTTGGACTTACTAGAACAGGTCATTCCTGGAAAGACAGCACCCAAAAATAGGTGCTCCACCCTGACTGCCCACCTGGGGCATGCCTGGCTTTTCAGCTAACTGGAGGAAGGCACTGAGGCTGCCTGGGGAGATGGACTCCAGCCTATCACTGTCTGGAAGCATGATTCTTCTCCATGCTGAGCAGAGACCAGAACCCAGGTTTGCATGACTCCCAGCAAGATGAGCAATCTCCGCAATATTCTCTGGCCACACTCCAACACTAGATGTTACTGAAGACACAGATTGGGTTTTGGGGGTTCGGGGTTTTCTTTTTTGTTTGGTTGATTTGGGGTTTGTTGTTAGCTTAGTTTTATTTTGGGGTCAAGTTCTTTGCTTTTGGTTTGGTTTACTGGGTTTTTTAGGTGTNTTTTTTACCTGATGAAGGGGACATGATATGGTCGTACAAAGATGAAAAGACAAACACCAACAAGCTGTGCTGATGTCAGCTGAATGTAGCGATGAGTCCTGGAAATAGCTTTTTGGAGCTGCTCTCCCCACATTTTTCTATTCGTTGTACTGGAACAAACATAAAATCATTTAATGGAATCAAAACAAACCACATACAGACAATAAAACAAATAGATCAACTGTGCCTTAGGTTTACAGACATCCCATTAGGCTGTAGAACTCGAAGAGCTGTAGAATGCATGGCAGAGACCGATAATACCTCCTTGTAAGACCCAAGTTAGCAGGGTCAGTGAGCCCAGGCACAGCACACAAATACACTTGTCCTGCTTCTGGATGTGTGAGGGATTTTGTCTACTGTGCTTAGAAACATCCACACTCACATGACACTGGATACACCCATTCACTGGGGATAACTGGAAGCTGATTACAGCAATCATAACCGTAAAAACAAATTTCCATGTCAATCTCATGACTTGTAAGATTTCCTATGCTCACAGTGGGGAGATCTCAGGATTTTCTGAGTGGAAGTGACTGGCTACTCACAGCTGTTGGCTTTCTTAGCTAAGTTTTGCGAATAGCTGCATATACCTTCACTTCAGTGGATCTAGCTTTTTCTTTTCTCCAAAATCAACATATCCATGCAGATATACCACCAGCCCAGCAGCCACACTAAGCACTGCTGTAACTTGTCATTCCCAAAACAGACAACTAACTGGCCAGCCTGATTAATCAGCATTGGAAACATGATCTTCAGGGCTCCACCTCCATTCAGATTCACAGGAACCAGTAAACACAACAGCCTACTGTACATGCTGACATGCCAACCTTAGGCTTTGCATTTGACTTCTTCTCTAGCCATAATTTTCACAAATACAATTAGCCACAGAGACATTTTTAGACTATTTTAGAATTCCCACATGAATGGCAATTAGGTTTGTAGTCATTGAGCACATTTTTCCAATACCAACCACGGCTTTAAGGACAAGTGTTAAATCAATCTCAACCATCAGAATTCTTCTCTGCCAACATAAAGACTTAAGTGACTTAGCAAACAGTGTATTCTACTGTACAGAGGTTCACAGAGAAAGAGCACTTTCAACTCTTCCCAGTGACATTTGTTAATGGGAAACATATTTCCAGCTATAGTTGCAAGCAACAGATTTGGAAGGGAGTATTCAATACAAGTGACCATAAAAATTAACATGGCTGGTTCCTCTGGGGAAGATATGTCCTTTTTGTTGGGGTTTTGTTTGGTTGGTTGATTTGGTGTGTTTACAGTTGCGGGGTTTTTTTGGCTGGTTGGATTTTTAGGTTGGTTGATTAGGGGGCTTTGTTGTTGGTTTTGTTTGTTTGGGTTTGTTGTTTTTTTGGTTTTTTTTTAACATACCTGGCATTCACAATATTCCCTGCACTTAACTCAACCATCTCTTCAAATCCCACTGCAAATATGTCAGGAGGGCAGTTATCATCATCTGTTGGCAGGAAGGAAAAGTCATAACAGAATTACTATTTTGTTGTTTCTTCTAATGACTTGTATTCTAATTTCTGTCAGAGATCCTTCCTGTAGTTCTATCTTGTGTATCCCCTGCCAAGCTATACATATTCATAGCTCCTTTAATCTAATCTCATAAAACATCCCCTGCTGTTCCTCTGAAATATTTTCCTACTTTTCTCCCACCAGTTGGTCTCCATCACTCTTGCAGGAAGCAGTTCAGAACAGAACATTATATTGCAGCAGTGTAAAGATCTCTCTCCCCCACCCCACTCATCACTAAAGCCACAACATCTTGCTACTCACCACCTCTTCCCTGCTTGTCATTTTACCCAGCTCTTCCTTTCTGACACAGATCCCTATGTAACTGAACTTAATTGTCCTTAATTGTGTATGTGTCACATACACACCACTACGTCACCTCCATCTCAATGCCTCTAGTAAATTTATCTAGTTTAAGGATGCTTTTGAAGTTTCTTCTTGCCTTCTTTCTTCCAAGTCCTTCTTGGATCACCTGTATTTAAGGTTAGATCACCCTAGAGCACAGTGACCCGCACCCCCGCTTCCCTGACTCTGTGGATGTTGCTCTGAGGAAACACCAAAGATCAAATGTTCTCATAAAATAGTGTGAAGCAAATCTGTTGACCCATTAGGTCTGTCCATTGCCTAAAGAAAGTGTCTTATGACCACAGTAACAGTAACTTAATTCAACATGAAAATCTAAATACAGACAGACACAGGAACCTAAATAAGATCTGACTCAGAAATCACAAACACAAAATAAAATATGCAGCAACTCTGTACAGACACAAGGGTGAAACTAGCATGACAGCTAGCCTCCTCTACTGGCATAACCAGACAGGCACTGTCACATGTATTTCCCATTGATAATTTTGGACATCTGTCTTTGAACACTTGCCCGTTTGTGTAGGCACTGCACTGACATTAACGTGGATGCAGACATTTGCATGGTCACACCCTAGCCCTGCCCATTCACACAACTCAGTTCTCTTCCAGAAGCTGCTCAGGCCTACCTGTCACAGCTGCCTGTTAAACATAGCCCTGCCCCTCTGGTTCTCTCAGAGGACTGTCTGGAAAGGCTAACACATGACAGCCTCCCAACAAATTTTAGTATTATTGGCACAGTCGTGTGCTAACACAGCTGAAGTGTTTCTGAAACAGACTAGACTGGACTAATCATTCACTCAGGCTGCTCAGAATACAGTGATCTGCACCTAACCACATACCACTCAGGAGCTAAGGGTTCAAATGAGACAACTTGGAGCCAAGGACTGGAGGAATGTATTCCTGAGCTACAGGGTTAGGTACAGGACTATGCCTGTGATGCCTGTAGGAAACGAAATGTTCCACTGTGACAACAAAAGCATAGGTTTTGTTGTCCTTTTGCAACCATTAATTTTTTAAATGACAGTGTTCCCTTCTAATTTACCTTAATAAAAAAATCTGTAAATCAATTACAATACCTGACTTTGTTCCATGAATAAGAAATTCAGCAGTCAATTTCATCAAGCAACAAGCATAAGTTTTCTATACTGCTAAAGAAAGGAAATATTGCCTTCAACAAAGTAAATATTTTTGTCTGAAGGCATTGATAGTAACATTTCCGGACAAGCTTGTAGTCCAGATTGTATAGATATGTTTAGCTCCAGATGAGAGACCAAAGAGATGCTCTGATGGCACCTAAGCACATAGCTCTCAAGATAAAAACAGAGAACAGAGATATGGAAGAAGAAAATGACATACAAGGTGCAGAACAGGCAGATACATCCCATGATGGCATGAAAGAGAGCTCTGAATTCTGACCTGCTGAAGATTTGAAACATTCACATGGGCTGTTTCAAAGTGTTCAAAGAACTCTGCCAGGAGCTTTTCACACACCATTCCATTTCTGCAGGGCAGCAGCAAAAGTGTGGAGGAACTAAACACACCCCTAAGAACTGACAGAAAATGCCCTCCAAAATGTACTGCCTTTGAAAGGTTGGTCAAATCTTGTGTCCTGACTCACGGTCTCTAGAGATGATAGCAAATACTGCTTACACATTTTGATTGTGAAGCCTTACCTTGAAATTCTGAAACTCCTGAGAGCTTGGGAGAATCCAGCAGCCAGTCTGTCAGCTCACTGGTACCAAGGATGTTGCTTCGAAACTGCTTTCCCCCATTCACATTCCAGGTCCCCGTGGCAATACGAACACGTTTGGAGCTTGTGAATTCAAACTGACGCTCTGACATGGCCTTCAAAATACTTGGAGTTACTGACAGAAGAGGGGAGAGAGAAAGATGGTGTGTAAAAGAAGAATGAGCTGTAAAAGGACAGAAACCATCCACACTGCAGCAGCACAGTCACTCTGAAACATAACATTACCCTAGCATCAACAATCCAAAAGGCAGGGAATAAGTCCTATGGCAATGGCAATAGCTACAAGATAATTGGGGTTGATGTCAGCAATTTCTCTTCCAGAAACCAGGCATCCTTTGAAAGCTTGGAAATGGCTGGTCACTCACTTTCAACTTACATTTTTTTTGTACTTCTTCAAGCAATAAGCAAAAAATTCTTATATCTCCTGTAATCTTTTCAGTTTAGTCTACAGCAGTCATGGTTTAACCCCCCAGTGCTTACGCTGGCCACTCACTCATCGCCTGCCCCCGCAGCGACACATGGGAGAAAATCACAAAAATAAAAGTGAGAAAACTCATGGATAAAGACAGTTTAATGGGACAGTAAAGTGGGGGGGGAAGGATAATAGAATTAGAATATACAAGTGTGGCACAGTGCCCAGCCAGTTCCAAAGCAGCAGACTTTAGTCAGCTTTCTCCCCTTCCAATTTATGTATCAAGCATGGCATCATTTAATATGGAATATTCCTTTGGCCATTTGGAGTCAACTGTCATGGCTGCATCCCCTCCCAGCTTCTTGTAGCCCTCCAGCCTTCTGAATGGGACAACATGAGAAGCTGAAAAGTCCTTAACTTAGTACAAACACTATATAGCAACAACTAAAACCTTCAAAACCTTCAGTGTGTTACTAACCCGCTGTGGTTTAAACCCAGCTGGCAACCAAGTACAACACATAAACACTTGCTCATTCATTAGTTTCATATTAAATCCAAAACACAACATTATACCACACACTAGGAAGCCAATGAACTCTATTCCTGGGACCAGGACAAGCAATCAAGCATGTCCAAAGTTACAACTTAAACTGAAGCTCTTAGGAGTTCAGAATGTGGAAGGAAAGATGGAGAGCAGCAGAGCCTCACATCAGTAGAAATCTAGCACTGCCATGGCTCTCTAGCCTGGTAAGCACTCCTCAAAAAAAAAAAAACAAAAAAAAAAACAACCTGTTTTATTCACTTGTTTTGCTGAGTATAGAAAATAAGCAGTGTGCTTTTGCTGTCTAAGCAAATGAAGCAGAGTTAATCTTTAACTACCCAACTTGCATTGGTAGTCAGGCATAGAGAAGTAATCTATATTTTCCTTGTGGTCAACATCAGGGAACAAGCCCAGGACTGAAGTGGTGCAGAATGGTTCTCTGGAGTAAACTGACCACCCAATACTTGTTGTGGGTGAAATTATCCTATATTTTGCATGTAAATATCTTCTCAGAGAGAGCTTGGTTTATTCTAGACAAATCTGTCTCTGCTGTGGACTATCAGGGGCCTGGAATAAAGCAGGAAATGGACTAAAATAACAGATGTGCCTTTAAAGATCCAAATGGCTAAAAGCACGTGCAAACATCAAGGGAATGATGATGGAGATAAAAAGGCTGAGCTCAAGAGACTTCCTCAAGACAAACTCAGATAGAACAGATTGGGAGTATAGCTCTGAAATCTTTCCCTGTGGTCTAACTCTAAACTATTATGGAATATCACTATCAAAGAGCAGAAAAAAATCATCAAAAGTTCAAAATAAAATATGAGAAATAGGCACAAGAGCTGTGCTATGGTCACTTGAAAGTGGTGCTTTAAACAACAGATCTGTACAAAAGCAGCTTATTTATTGATGTTTTGGTCAAAAGGGTATAATTGCTTTTATCTGAAAACTAAAAGCAGATGCAAAAGCAAAGGGAAGAGTTTAGACTGGCTTTACCCAGCAGTGCAGTCTGGTCCATGAGCATCTTGCCTTTGTCTGCATATTCCTCACGATAGAAGTCACCCATGAGCAGCAACTCGATGGCTTCCTGCTTTACTGTATCAAAGAAATTTGACTGGATGGTACGAGACACAGAGCGGGCACCATCCTTGAGCTTCCCAACCTACAGCAGACAAGAATTATAAAAGCAAGTGACACTGAAGCATAAACAGGACTTCTTTCTTTACTTGTAAAAATAAAGAGTTCTGCCATTTTTTCTTTACCTTGTTCTTCCCCTCAAGGGCACGATTGCCACTAAATACTCTGCTCAGATTTTGACCATTGAGAGTCCACATCTCCTTGTAAGATTCCACAAAGCGCTCAATTATAGGTTTAGAGTTCAATTCAAGGCTCTCTAATTGAGCAAACAGTATCTGGATTAGGTGCAGAAGGAGAAAAAAAAAAAACACAAAAAAGAAACCAAAATGGTTTTAAAATGTATTTTTGCTTTTTATCCTCAGTATTCCAGCCAGCACCATTCTGTATCATGGAGCTGGCAAGACAGACCTGCGTAACTGAGACTTAAAGCCTCTTTCCTGTCTTTCCCATGGAACAGCCAATGTATGTACTGCAGGTATCCCATGGAAGGTCCTCTGACAAACTCACCTCCTGTGCAACGAAGGACTGTACACTATTAGAACGATCCAGGCAGTCCAAGCAATTCATTCGAAAAGTACCTGTCTGCAGACTTTGGTAACCAAACACAAGAGGAGGGAGGAGAAAATGGTACAGTTTAAAATAACATCTAATCATGGGTAGATTGAACAAGATCATCAAATATTCAGCCTGAATATACCGACCCACATTTTGACGGTGCAAGCACACTGTGCACAATATATTCCATTAACACATTTAATTACTTGACTACATCTGCAACACTCTATTAGCAAATCCATGCACTAGTACATTTGCAGATTTGAAACCATGGAGATTCAACTAATCTAAACCATTGATTTAGCACCAACACTTTCTCTCAAAATTTTATTTAAAGAAGGTCAATTTATGATCATGGTCCAAACACAGCAAGAAACCTGGGAAGGCCAGGACAAGCAGTGCCCGGCGACACTGGGACAGAGGGGCAGAGACACTCACCGTGGACTTACATGCTTGCGCTTTGTGAAGATTCCAAACTCTTCCCAGTGCAACTTCAGCTGAGGCCTCAGCAAATTTTCCAGTTTCTCAGTTTTCCCACCTTTTGCAAATTGGTGGTAGTCAAAGTTTATCATGGGACTGTCTTCCGCATGGGAAGAGGCCCATAGCAGTTTCTGTTCACATAAGAGAATGAAGGAAAACAAATCCTGCTCAGGCCACATGTGAGGACTGATACCAGCACGCTTTTATCATTAATAAGCCTTGACTGTTAACCACATAGTTCGTAGGGAATTTTGAAAAGCCAGACATGAAAAAAGCAACTGAAGTTCCCTGTTTGTTTGCTTCACCAAAGTAAACCTGACTCTTAGAACCCAAATTTCCTGCAGGGAAACTCAAACTGTAACTGCAAAGTATACATCAGAATTGTACCTTGGCTGGTGGCAGCCCTGCAGCAATGGGCAGCTGCTACCTCTGTGCATGAGGGTGGACAGCACTAGCAATGCTCTAGGCAGGCTCAGGGGGAGGAAGTAACTAAGCAATTACATCCCAGGAAATGTACTATAAAGTGTTTGTGGTAAACTGCAGAAGCAAAAGAAGAGGCACAAATAGCCTCACTATTTCATCTCCTATTTCAATGACCTCACACGCATTTCCGTAATCACCACAAATTTCATTAAGGTATCTGCAACAGATACAACAGTAATACATCCTGTCCTCCACAAGAAAGGCAGAGAGGACTATTACATTAACTCAAACTATGCAAGCCTTTGTCTATTCCCTGCTGCACATTCTCACCCCAAGAGTTGGATGCTTTTCTCCACTTACATTGTGACACACACTGGACAAAACAAATCTGATAATACATTAAAAGTGTACATGTAGCAGTTACACCAGCATAATTGTATTGAGTAAACCATTAAGCCTTTCCTGCAGAAAGAAATTTAAAGGCAGTGCTTGGAAAGAGACCTGTAAAATGTATTTCATTAGGCTGCTACTGTTGACACCCCAATCTGCCTTGACAGATGCTGGCACTAGTAATGCACTTGAGGATGACATTTACCCACTGCCACATTTACCCACAGTGTAAATTATTGTCAGAGTATTTGCAGCTCTACACTACGGCCCTGCTTTTACTGTAAACATAATTACATCTGTTATAGGGAATGTTTATGGAAGGAACAGCATTTTCTGGGAATGGTATTGATTTTTGGTCTGGTCTGATTCAGGTAATGCACAGTGAATGGTAATTGAATGGTAACCGTGACATTCTGATTAAGAGAGCCCAGCAGCAGTAATTACAATAATAATTTGAACCAATGCTGATAAGAATTACTAAGGTTGAAGCAAGAATGAAGAGAAGAGAAGAGAAGAGAAGAAGAGAAGAGAAGAGAAGAGAAGAGAAGAGAAGAGAAGAGAAGAGAAGAGAAGAGAAGAGAAGAGAAGAGAAGAGAAGAGAAGGAGAAAATAGCAAAAAAAGATGGAGAAACTAATGACAGGAGAAAAACTTGCAACCCTAATCACACTCCTATGAATTACTTTATTTTTAATTCAAGCCTTTAAAATCATCAAAGTAAAATTAACTGTATATTCTTTCCTAACATCTATTTCTTAAAACACAAAGGTAAAGAAATTTCAAGGAGTCATTCCGAATGAATACAGAACTTTGGTTTCCAGTGATGTCAGTCTAAATTCTTTGTGCTCACAGGATATTTTCAGAGTTTATTTATTTTTAAAATAGTCAAAAATGTAACAATTCAAGCAAAACAAAATTTATTTAAATTAAATTAACAAATGCAAGGTCTTTATTCTAGAGCTGCCCAATTTCTGATTTAATGTTTGGTTGCATGATATTGGCTAGAACATGATCTTCAAGAATGTGAGAGCTTGAGAAAATATTGGTTTCAAATTACCAACAAATATCATATTTTTATCCATGTAAATGATTTCAGAATTTCAGAACTGGTTATCTTTTATCTTCAAATTTCACTGGGGTTTACAAAACAAATTAAATAAACTTTTTTTTTAAGAGAGGGAAACCAAAAGTTTACAGAGGCTTAGCCGTGTCATGCAGAAATTCAGCAAGAAGCTGAAAACAGAAACCAGGACCAGACTTCACTCCTGTGCCTTCCTCACTGCCTTGCAAGTTTCAGTCATTCAACACTTTCTTTGGCCACATCCTGTACAAGGGGAGACCTTCACTTCATCATTTTCTGCTCGGGAAGTAGACAGTCCTTCCCAGTCCCTTTGCAGGAGGAGGAAATGGTCACACAGAAAAACTGACAAAAAGCTTGACACTCCCTGTAATAGTCCACTATTGCAAGAGAGAGGGATAGAAATTAGGCAGTCTTATTTAACCACAATTTTTATTTTGCTTAGTTTCACATAGTAAACATTTCAGCTCAGAACTGCTGGTATCATTCTTTACCAATGATATACACATGGCAGTTACTACAGGTGTGTACTTAAAACACCTTATCATTAGTTTTAGGAACATAATCTCTGAAGTATCTACGTCAGTTTGCTCAAGCAACAGGCACTTAAAGAGACAGACTTCCATCAACCCCCAACCATATTCAGGCAGTTATAGCACTGCTGCAAATCCCACTCAGTGCTAATCTGTGGCTTTAAATTCACACTAGTTTTAAAAAGAATACCACACTAGAAAGCAGCACAGCTTTAGTTCTATAATGCCTGACATCCCTGTTTTCAGGTATTAGTCATGCCTGAGGACACTTAGGGGCCAAGAAAATCTCTCTTCATATACCAAAGTGTCATCTGGTGCCCAGGCAGCCAATTCCCAATAGAATCCGTGCTAGATAGCTATTTCCCATTACTATAAGAGCAGCTTAGTGATGCTAAGTCACCACGCTCAGTGACTGGCTCAGGGCCTGGCCCCTGGCAGCTCTGGCAATCCCAGTGGGCCCCTGACTGCATAGGTGGCTACACACAATGTCAAAACTGGCTATGATTCACTTTTGCAAGTGTGAACTATCCTTAGGAGTATTCAGGCAATTTCTTCTTAAGTTTGGTTAAAGAGAATGTACGCAAACATTATGAAGAAGTAAGCAGAAAGGAAGTGCTGGAAACTAAGCCATGAAACCAAGAAGCACTACTCTCAGTATGTAACATGTGGTAAAGAGTTAACATAATTTCTTTAGAAATACTATTCATCACTTCCTGGGCCAGAAGGAAAACAGAAGAACATGGAGGCTCAAGGGAAATCAGCGGTTAAAATGAAAATTATTGCTTTTACCTTAAAAGCTCTGTTGAGCACCTCCTCTCCTCCTCTGCTTCCCAATAGGTTAACGATCACTTGTTTTCCATACTGCTCTTTCAGAAGCATCATATGCCTACAGCAAAAGTAACCATAATAGGTACTAAACAAAACTAAGTTATGTTGCCTACTGCCATTTTCAAAATACAAAGTAGAGATCACTGGTTGTTTCATCCAGCAGAAAGTCTTAGCCATACCATCTGCAGACATCTCAGTTTCCTTGCAATCTATTATTAAAGTAAAAATGGTGAAAGTACACAATTGACAGATACAGTATTCTGCACTGAACTTAAAGAAAGAAGTGTCTTAGGAAATAAGCCCCAAATCTTTTATGTCACTGTTAGCTTGAACATTGTCCTTTACACTCCTACCTCTTGGTTGTTAGCCTGGGAACTACAAAGGAAAGACAAGAAGAGAGGAAAATGTATTACACCTCAACAGGAATTGCCTGGCATCTTGCAGAGCTGAGACTACTATGTATCAGCAGCAGCAATGGGGCCTATGACTCCAGTGCCAAGGCCAGAGAGGTCCAAACACATGTCACAGGTGACAGGATTCAAATATCTCTGAGCTACTGCAACATGGAGACATTTACTCTGAACTCAAATCAAACAGGAAGATGAGTAATCATAAGAACTGCTGCACTGGTTGAGAACAAAGGTCCTTTTAGCCAAGTAGTCTGGCCCAGATTCTGCAGGAAAAGCACAAAACAGGACAAGTATAAAGTGGGCTGGATTTTTTGGTCTATGTCACGAAAATCTCAAAGCCTGACATTTAGGGACTCTAAAGTTAAGAGTGTTTAGCCAGATGCTGAAACACCCTTTCTCCCCTCAATACATCTTTTTCAAGTTCACATGCATGGTCTGCAGAAGCTGTGCTGGCTCATCAAGAAAGAATTAGATCTTAAAGTTGATTTCCACCATGTACAGACAACTCTGTAGTAGTACCTAAGAGGAAGCTGGATAGAAATAGACGAGAAAAATAGATAGTCAGAAAAATGAGAAGTTATTACATGCTGCAAAATGGTGTGTAATGGCAAAGTATGAGAAAAACAGCAAGCACACATCTTCCAGCATTACTCTTTAAACCCTTTAACCAGAAATAAGTCACACAGAAAAACATGGAAGGGGAGAAAAGAAAAGTCATCAGCATTGCCTTCAGGAAACACAGCTAAATATATTTTCTGGTGCATTCTTGATTCTGCAACCAGTTCTCTGTATGCCAACTCACCCCATATAGCTGCACCCCTCTGCTCCCAGCATCAACACTCTCTGCCAGTGTTGCTTCCTTACAATAAAACTACTGAAGCTCAAGTCACCTGTTTGAATACTGTAAGCAAAGCTCTCTGTGGATTTCTCAGGGAGAGAGACAGAGGATGAAAAAATATCTAACAAGATTACCATCCATTTCTCACATGGTTAAATGTAACAGGAGAAATTAACATCTTAGAAAAGCTGTAGCAGGTTGTTAAATTCCAGTGTACTTTTCCATATAAGCAGTCACTTATTTCTTGCCCTTTTTCAAAGGACTGTCTTTTGCAGGTCAGTAAGCAGAGAGATCCCTAGGTTCATCTAACTTACAGGCACAAGGGAAAGAGGGAATAGTGCAAGTTTGTCCTTATGTTCACCTTTCTTAGGAGAAAGCTATTCACCAGTTGTATTAGGATCAGGGCTAAAAGGTCTTACAAAGTTGCTCCTTCCTGAGGTACTCTCAATTTCATGAGCAGTACAAGAAGATGCTGAATAAGTTATTGTTTTCTTCTTACATGAAATCTCTCTGTTGTGGAATGCAAACCTCTAAGGATGGAGCTTTAAGGACACTGGCAGGGCAAGTTATCACAGCACCAGATGGCCAGGAGACCAAGAGTCTCAAAGGCACATGAATTCAGTAAGATTTAAGAGCCTTAAAAGCTTGGAGAATGTAGGCCAAGAACTTCTGGAGCAGAAACTGCTGTGGTGCATAGCCCCTTTAGATTCTAATCCCTGTTTGGGGTCTCCAGTGTTGCAAAACCATTAACAGTCAATAATGTCCTGTGTGCTAACAGTCGTGGCAATAAAGAGGCCTTACTCAAAATCAACATACAACCAGATCTGCCAAAACCAAACCAAAACAGAAATTAATCCCTTGACCTACACTTACAAAGTGAAAATTTCCCACAGACCAAATTCTTCATGTGTTTTTCAGGCACTGTTCCCACGGATATCAGTAGAAATACACCCTTAGTGATAGCATTTCCTAGTCAGACATTCAAAGGAATCAAGCTAATGAATGCTTTTTTCTACAGTTTCCAGCTGACAAACAGAGTCTTAATGGTTTAAAAATGTTTACAAGACAGTCTTTGCATAAAATAGAAAACATCAGCATAGTAGCATCATACCACACTGGTCACAGAATAAGGCACTGCTATTTCTGTGTAGGAGTAAAACAATGAAGAGAAGACCAAGTCTAGAATGGAGTGAAAGCAGTGCTTACTCTTTAACTACTTCTGTTAGAGTGGTAAAGCACACATATTCTGTGTACCATAAGTGTAAACTCACATCTGTTGGCTCGTGAAGGTTTGCACAAACCCTTCTTTTGCGTATCACTCAGCATTTTTAAACTTTTACAGAAACGAGCCAGAAGACCAAATTAATTCAATTACCCCTGAAAACAAGAAGGAAAAAAGAACCAACAAAAGTGACTAAATTAAATAAACCAATTTAATAATCTGCCACACCTGGGGGATTTGCCACATCATCTGAGAGATGTTTCACATATCAAGATTGTCTAGGAAGACAAAGTTGTGGAACCTTGGATACATGCCAGGCTGCTCTGTTGATGCCAAAGTGGAATGAAACTTACCTGTCAAAGGCAGGTGCATTGGCTTCCAGACCTCTGTTAAGTCTTAAATGGCGGGAACCAACCTAAAATAAAATATTAGAAGACCAAGAAAGAGCAAAAACTTCTAAAACTGCTGGAGTCCTAAGTCACTAGATGTCTCCCTTTTTCCTTCAGAGAAAAACATTTTCTAACAGCACCAGACATCTCTAACAGACTCCAACCACCCCCACACATAATATCTTTAACACAAAAGCCCCAGCTTTTATTAGACAACATTTACAATTACAAGTGAAAACACAATTACCATTAAGCAAAGGGATACCTACACATCTTTTTATGGCCAAACAAATCACATCTCTTTGCCAGCTTCCTCTTGCGAACAGCACACACTGCCTCAATGAGTATCCTGTGAGCCTAGCATTCTTACTGCCCTTGCCTTGGTAGGCAGGACTGCATTTATGCCAGTTCCATGGGTTGTGTATTCTGACATCTTTCAAAAGTATCAGAACAGTGATTCAAGGATATGAAGGATGAAATTCTGAACCATCAAAATAACAGGTCTTTTAGTATGGATGTCAACAACAGTAGCCTTAAGTTCCTTTTGAATGGTAGCTACTGTTACCAGGTTATTACAGAGGGCTTCTTTCCTCTCCAAAACCACAGTCCTAAATATGTATAGGATCATGCATTATTTCTTATACTTCATCATCTTTCTTTGTTTTTCCTGAGGTTGGTTTCTGCAATTCTTCCTAACACCAGTGCCAGTACACTCATACCCAAGGAGTAAGAGTACATAATGTAATCCAGATTAGGCAAAAAACCCCAGGCCTACTAAAAAATGGGAAATTCTGTTTAACTAGAGATGTTACCCACTAGCCAAAAATACTTGAGGGAATGCTTGATGACTCTGCAACATACAGAACTACAGTGCTGGGTACAGCTACCCCATGGGCAGGACATGCACAATCATATGGACAAACTTTATTATATGGACTTTATTAAAAGAAGCAAGTAATGCACTGAATGGTGTTAACAGACAACAGAGATACTTTAGTCATTTCCTTTTGTGCCTCTAAATCCAGTGCCTCTGAATCGTACATAGATTCTAGTTTAATGATCAAAGAAATATCATGTAACTTTTAAAGTATCTTAAAAATCAGTTATGTGATGTACTTTCTCTACTAAAATACATGAATATATGCGCATACTCGTTTCAGTAGCTCATCCCTCTGTTAGGAGAATGCAAAGTGTGCTAGGAAGATTCGTATTTGTGCTTACAACTGTATATAAACTGCAAGTCACAGACCATATGTAACCTATTAAATTTGATGCAATAATCTCATTATGAAATCCTACATCTCTGCCTCACAACAGGTCAGATTAGGTCATTATCACCCTTTTGACTGAAATCTCAAAAACGTGTCATCCAGACATTTTACTTTGTTTCAAGGTAGCGTGCTCCTATAGAACACTGGTATCCCTAGATAGTCCATTTGCATTGTGGAGGTAATATCATCAAGCCAACCAGGCATTTCAGAAGAATAAGCTATTCCAAATAAAACTGAAAATGTTATAAAGATATAGCTGTAAGCTTCAGTTTATAATATTAGGGGACAGTTCCTTACAAACGGTTCCCTGCAGAGGCATTCAAACACAAAGATGTTTAACTTCAGTCACCTATAGCCATTTGTGGGGTATAGTTCTGTTTATCTAAACACAAAATTTCCTACAAGATAAAACTAAAATGAAAGAGCTCAGCACTTTTGTCTAATGAGCTTCAAAGCTCATTAAAAAAAAAAAGAAAAAAAAAAAAAAAAAAAAGTAAATTCTAAATTATAAGTAGAAAGAGAGAGAAACAAGGAAGGCTTTCTAATTATTTGTTTACCTGAAGCCCCGTTTGCTCCCAAAACAGTGGAACAGAACCTCTGAGCTGCACAAAGGAAGAGACATCATCATCCAAGTAAATTGTCTGCAAAAACAAAATAAAGGAAAGGAGTTCTGCAGTTAGATCTATCAGCCTGTGGCCCCTTCATCAGCTGACAGTTAAAGACACTGAACTCAAAGGGTAAAAAAAGTAAACCATGTATCTCCCTGTATCCACTTACCGCTCAGCCTCTTTTCCATAGTCTCACAGGCAGTGGAACAAAGCACAACGTATTTGCTTTCATGTCACCACAGCAGATTCAATTCGCTTCTCACCAGAAACATGAGAAAACTTAAAACATCACATATTTCACCCACAATCAAGATGGATTTGATCTACTGGTGGAGACACTCGGAAAGACCAGGCAAATACCCTGCTGCTGTCCCTCTCACAAAACTTAACTGTGCAAAATGTCATTGCTCCTTGTGACTGATGATGGGTAACGTCAGGTGGGGGATAAGCTTATCTCCTGCTGTATTTACCATTTCTTATTTCACTGTGTGCTGTGCCTTGTCAGAGAATCCAAATAAAACTCTGTGAAACCAGCAGCTTTGCCACTCCCATCCTGAGGTACAGTGAAGAGCAATGTGATCTACTTCTTTTCCAGGGGGCTTAAAGTAAGAGGTTCCAAATTCTCCACTCCTTTTTCTAACCAGACCTCAAACTCTCCCTTTACGTGTTCCTCTGATCACTGTTAACAAGCTGATTTTGGGTCAAATCCATACAAAGTACAAAGACTGATTTCCCCATTTGCTTTCCCCCGTCCACAGTCAAAGTGTTACATTATGTCAACTGAGCATAAAAGGTCCTGTCTTCAGATTCAGTATGACCACAGAGCAACTGTGCAAAGCCCAGCTCACTCCTCTGACCTATACTTAGCAGTGGAATCCTGGCTGCTCTCCATGGGGATACATGATACACATGATATACATCTCTGTTATCTCATGCATGACAATGACTGCTCTGCAGCTCTGGGGGGAATGGTATCCAGGTTATCCAGGTAGCTGCACTCACCACATCCTATCATTTGGCACAGTTGCTGCCTGCTGGCTAGTGAAAATAGAATAGAACAGGAAAAGGGATTTCTCTACAGCTTTAAAGTGTTTTGTCCTTTTGGATTTGCCACTAGATGTGGCCAATGGCTGGATCAGGAAAAGTGCCTGACCTTGACCTCTCACCTTTATGAGCATTATCAATGTACAGTTTTTAGAGCTACACGTGTGAAAAAAAGAAGAGCTGTTTCGATAAATTTATTTAGATAAAATTGGTGACAAAACATTTATCTAATATTTACCATATTTTCGCAGAGCACTTAAAACTGTCTCCACTTACTGAGATAAAAGATTTAAGTGGCTTCATCATGGACACAATGTCAGTGCTAGAAGAATAGGCAGCCCAGACCTAGTGCAAAACAATGTTTCGATCTTTTTAACCTCTCACCAAAGCATTACCAACCCCTTTCTCTGTTACATTCCATCCTAGCACAACCCCCTGCAACAAAGAGGTTGCTGAGAGAAACTTTCTTGCAAGGCCTGTGTCACAGTTGGGGTAATGTGGCTCTAAAACATGCTTTCCCAGCAAAGTTTTCTGAACATTATTGGGCACCTGAGTGCAGGAGCTAACTACCATGGCAACACACTGGTGCTCCTTTTCTTCGTACATTTGTGCTCAGAAGAGTTCATTCCTCCTGCAGCTGGACTACGAGAGGAATAGGCAGCCCCACCTTCTTCCTCTTTGTCACATTCTCCCTGAGACTGCTCATGCCAAGACGAGACAGAGACCTCTACACACTAAATCATCTTCTCACAGCCATGGACACATAGCAGCTCATTCCAAGGTAAAGCAAATTAATAGCACTAATACAGCCCCAGCATTGTCCTGACTAATACTAAATGAAGATCAGGACCTGAATCTGTGCAAAAAAAGAGTCAGGGCTGGCCTACTTAAAATTTTGACAACAATCTTCACCTTAGCAATTAGTGAGTAGAAATGAAACACCTAATGATGACAATTACAGGTAAAACTTTACCTGAACTGCAAGGTGGCCACTCAAACAGCTTGCTACAGAGGATCAATTTTCTTTACAGTATTCTGGGAAGTCCCTGTTTCCACACCTAACTGCAAAACTGACAGATCAAGTATTTCTTTGACCAGCTCTTTTGACATCCAACTGCAAATCTCTAGACCCACTGATTAACAGATAGTAATTCTAATGCAGTACTTGCAGTTGAACATCCTTCTGAGTTACAGTTTAAATGGAAAGCATTTCCTCAGTTACAGACCATGAATATATAACCAACCTACTTTCTTCCTGCCAAACACAGAAGAAAAATACTGAGAAAACATTTATTTCTGCATCAACAGATGCTCTATTTCCACTTAGTAGCAAGTTAACAGATGTTTGTCACCAGTACCACAGTACCACTCGTATTTTCTGTTCACTAGTTTTGACCCATTACCTCTTCTGTTTTCTGCTCCATTGAACTTCCCATTTGGAGAACTGAAAAACAACCAAAATACTCAAGCTATTTGATCATTCCTGTAACCTAAACAGGATATCTAAACCTTGATGTGAGGGGCTGGGGAATCTTCAGCCAAGCTGAGGTCTAATACAGGACTCTCCTATGATGGCAGAGCATTTTTAAAAAACTGACATTTTTTATGTATGTTGCCATGTAGCTTTTAGAAATTAGATGAGGTTTTTGAACTGGGAGCACAGCCTCTCCAACATAGTCATTCACAAGAAAGTACTTTTTTTTCCTGTTCACTTACAGGGCTCATCATTCTGTTCTCTGGAGCAATTCTCTGGTCTTTCACAATCCTTTCACCTCATTCCCATAACCCAGATGAATCCAAAATTATTTTCTTCCAAGCTGCCAGCAAGTTGGAAAAAGACCTAATACTTTTTTAATGAGTGGGAGACTCATTAAAATGACTTTTCTGCTAGTCCTTCCTTCCTAAACAGATTCTAACCATTTCATTAAGCATTATAACTGTGCAAATCTTCCTTCAATTTCAGTAATACCCACTATCCTTCATTCACCATTCGAAGGAACATGACCCTTGATCCTGACACTGCCTTTTAGTGTACATGTCTCTTGATCTTACAATATTAGTGGCAACAGACTTCCTACCATCAGACTTGTTAAGCAAGCAGGTTTAAAGATTTAAGACAACTTTCCAGATCAGGAATGGACATAATCTGAGCAGCCACATACACTGTAAGAAACCCTCTTTGCTAAAATCTTAAATAAGCACTGATAATACATTTAGATTGAAATTACACTCATAAATAAGAGTCCAACTTTGTTCCTTATGCATGGACAAATACAGTTTCTTTTCTCATATTCTTCACAGCCTTGATCAGTTTTTGTGTACATCATGTTTTCTACAAGCACATATCTGTCCCACTTTTTTGTTGTTCTAGTTTTGACTTTATTACCCTGTCCTCTGGCAGAGCCATTTCCCTTATTCTAAGGTACTAGACAAAAGATGAACAGTTCTTTAAGAAAAGAAACTTAAAGAAAAGTGAAATGCCTTATGTCCAGAATTTTCCTCTCCTCTGTTTTCCTTTTCTCATGGGCAAGAAGATCATACTGTTTTTTCTCTAGAAGTTCAACAACAATCAGTTACTTTTTGGACAACACTCGGTCATTAAGATTCACATATACTGTTAAATCTCTCTTTGTGGAGACTTATCTCTCGTCTTAGATCCAAAACGACAGCAAGTTAGTGCCTATGTACCCCAGGAAGAATGTTCATTCCTATCAAATCCTCAAAACACCTGAGGATTACTGGCCCATACTACAATCCAATCCAGTCAGCTGCATGAACTTTCAGACCAGTCTCCCATCAGACACCACTGTAGCAACTGGTGAATTAACCCGTGTGGAAGATCTATTTACCTTAATAATAGATTACTTGGACTCTGACCTCTGGTGTTAGAATTTGCCATGTTTTTCTTTCAGCTTCTGTGGTCTTAGACTCTCTTTGTGGTCTCTTTCTCCAGCTCAAGGATCAAGGGTGATAGCACTGACACTTCAACTGGACATTTTTCAATTATTCTGTTGCACAGGGCCAGTTCTTGCCCAAGCAATCCATGGATCTTTCCTGGTAATAAAACTTCATGCACAGGTATTGCTGGAAAGCTTCTGGACAAAAAACAAACATCTGTGCCAACCCACTGGTGTTTAATCCCAGCATGCTGTGCTCATTTATTGCTTGGAATAATTTATTCACTAACCTCCATCACTCAGTTTCATAGAAACAAATAATCATCCAGTCACAACTTCAAACAGCAAAATTCATTACAGACTCAAGGGCTACACAGAGACAGTCCCTGATGAAATGGATACTCAGATGGCTTATTCAGGGATCCCCAGCTCTGCCACACAAAGAGCATGGACAGCAGATGGCCTAAACATACCTCTCTGTGAGTCCCTTTAAGCTCAGACCATGGGACCCAGGGACATATTTGCCAAAATAATCCTTTTTGCCTTGCCTGCGGTCATATTAAAACTTGATCCAGAAAATAAATCAACCGCATGATTGCATCCATTCCTCTCCTGGAGAGCTATCCAACACAGTCTAGGAGGTATTGTGAAACAGGGATAATTTTCCTTAATCCATGCCTGACTTTTTTTCTGAAATTGGAAGAAAGGGATGGTTAATTCAAATTCATGGTATTTCCTTTTAATGCTTTCTTAAGATTTCAATTTTCTTTACTGAACAATTCCATGAAGGGGAAAAAAACTGAAATCATTTATGTGTCTTTGGTTAGTTAGAATTGTTCCTTGTAATCCACATACTAAGATTTTAGCATAACTCTTTGGAGGATAACTGGGAGAAGAGCTTACATGTAAGCAGTAACAGGCACACAAACTAAATGAAGAAAGCATTTCTAGTTCCTCAAAGCTATCAGAAGAAAAGAATTACAAAAATGCAACACAGTCTCAACTTCAAAGGTTTACTAGGGGAGGAACAAAAAGTGAAGGGAAACATTTAAGCTACAACTGAGAAACAGAGACTGATTTAAAAGTTACTTGAGAATTATCTGCAATACTGCAAACACTGCAAGTAGAAAGGGCTACCAACCCACTACAAAATATTTGTCAGCAAATATGAAAGTACACATTGAAGGGATTGCCCTCTTTTCCCTTCATTTTGTTTTTCTTCAAGTGTTTCCTATAATATTTTCTATGTTCCTTCTTCATAAAGACACAAGCCAAATGATAAAAAGCTTAAAGATACACTAGAAGTTTTTTTAAAAGAAAAAGTGAAGATATTTTACTTTTTCCCCCTTCTCAAACACTGAGTCACAGTTAAGTGAGCCCACAAAAAAATGACTCATTGCAGAGCTGAAATGCCACAAGGCTAACTCAGTGGGAGACAAAAGCATACCATCTATGCATAAAAGAGCTGCCTGGAGATAAGATTAATTGTTTCTCCCTCTTCTAAAAACAGAAAAATGTTTGAAGCAATTCCTACAAAGAGGGGAAAAGTCCTGGGTGTTCAGATTCCTAGGGTGCTATTTATCCATGAAAGCACATAGCCAACATGCCATTATACTGTACAGGCTGCAGCAAATGGAAAAAAATGTTATTCAGCCAAGATATTACCTCATAGGAGATTAGTCAGTCTTTTACTATGAAAGTAGGAGAGAGTTTATTCTTGGACTCTTCCTTCCTAATGGCAAGGGCATGCCAGCTTGAACTGGATCTCAGGCATCCTAGTGGTTAGCCCAACTTTGCTTTCTTAGGACATGCAGCTTGGTAAAACTAATGTTTAGCACTGTTAGTAACAGCAACCTTTTCCTTCTTTTCTTTGGTTTTAGAAACCAAACAAAAACACACAACCCTTTAAAACTGCAAAGTCTCATTATAATTTTGAACCCACTCAAGCCTTTCACCCTAAAACCATTTCACTCTTGCACTTTTGCTTACCCGGTTGAAAAAGCACTCAAAAGCCTTCTCCCACTTCAGCATCTGGCTGAAAAGGAGCAAAGCTCAGCAATTCCCATGAAGAGCCTGACCCACATCCAGCTAAAGGAAGCATCAGCAATCAAGTACTGTTTTGCCACTCACCAGGAGCCAATCCTCAGGTTTTCTGCTGGAATGCAAAGGCCACCTTATTTTTCATGCTAATCATTTGTCACATGATGTACTCCAGGAATATAACAAAATGAGTTACTTCTTACCCACCTAGCGAGCAGGATAGCAGAAGTATTTCCCATAATAAGTCAACTGCTAAGTGCAGTGCCACAAATGTGAGACTCACTGAAAAAAAGCTGACAACCCTTTCTAACTTTTTCTTTCTCCTGCATTTCAGCAAGAGTACATTCTTAAAACCCTGAGTAACAGGATGAGTGCTTTGCACTAATATTCATAAGAAGATACTCAACTAAAATAGCAGAATGTACCAGGTATCACTTAAAACAGCAGATCTCCCTTCTTCTGTTCCCACATTCCAGGGGAAAACTCCACTTTTCAGTAAGCAGACAGAGCTGTATCTCCCAATGCACTGACAGACTTTCTAGAAAGATGTAGTTGCAAGACTCGACTTGCAATTGCTTTGGAGCAGTGGCACACAAGACAATTATTAGCAGAGAATTTGGAGGCTGACATTAGAGACCCAAGCACTGCAGGGGAAGAACGTCATATTCAACAAGCAGAATTTGTGGGAGCCTGAACACTGAGTGGAAAGCTGTCAGCCTAACTGAAAATGCAGGCAAACCAGGAAAAGGAGGGACATGAGCAAAAAGTCACCCACATCCCCAGAGAGAATTCTGACCACTGGGCAGAGTCACATGTGTAACATTGTGCATGCTTTCAGCACCTCTTGGGAATGAAACTTCACCAGCATGGCTGGATTTTGGACAAACAGGTGCCTGAAGGCATGCCTGGCTCATGCAGTGGGATAACAGGAAGGAGCTCACTGGGTGAGAGCTGCTACTTTCACACAGTGCTGTTAGGAAATACTAGTGGTGTCAGCCCACAAAAGTGTGGGCTCTTTGAGAGAGAGTGCTTACCTCAGCCATCAGGCTTTCAGTGACACAGTTAAGTATCTCTGTGCTGCCCTCACTGTTTCATGCTCCCCTTATGAGCATCACATAAGCAATCTACTTTCACTGTATATGCACCTACATATATAGACATATACATACACAATCTAGGCCACAGGCAGCTCTGTAGATATGCCCAGAAGATGCAAACCAAATTCTAGGAGCAAATCCCTGATCTTTGTTGAAAACTACCCAGCCATTTGTCTATTCTGTTTATACAATGATCCATTTTGGTATGATGGTTCTGACTGCTGGTAATTACTACTTCAGTTCAAAAAGGAAAAGTTGATGGTACTTGAGTAAAAAAGCACTCACTTCAGCTGGCACAGAAGACTTCAGATTCTCCATGGTCCAGTGCTTTTTACTGACTTTCAAGGCAGCAAGCTAAACCATGTGCAATAAAACCAAGTGGTTCTGCTTTCAAGGCAGCAAGCTAGACCATGTGCAATAAAACCAAGTGGTTCTGTTGTTTTGTTTGGCTGTGCCAATCAAGGGAGCCCGCTGAATGCATTTCACACACATAATTTCAGCATCAGCTGGAAATGAGACTTTTACCACATATGTATAAAAAACTGTCATACCACCTCACATTGGAGAGAATCCCCCACAAACCAGTGGAGAATATAAAAGCAGTCTCCTCCAAAATTAGTTGAACCAGAATTTGCCTGACTCTGAGATGATGTTATTTTTTCAACATTTTCTTTATTAGAGAAAGATGATTTGACAGTGAACTTTTCTAGTCAAAGATGAGGTCCCAGCACCTTTGCTAGACACCTTCCTGAATGGTTTAAAACCCTGTGTCTACATTTCACTACAGTATCAAAAGGCCAGACTTTCACACTCGGGAAAAAACTTAGAAGCATTATTGAAAACCATGTGAATGAAAAAGTCAGAACAGAGAAAAAGAGCAGATTGCACAGAAACGCTTAACGGACAAGAACAGATCAGCCATGTAATAATATTTTAAATGTCCTTGAAAAAAACCACTTGCTGAGCTCCTTCAATTCTCATTGAAAATTCTGCCCCAATTCAATTATGCAGAGCCATTGGATACACCACTCACCTGCTCTGTCTCAACGAAGTTAGACACGTGTCCATCATCGTTGACCCCCCGGACGTGGAAGCGGACTCCAGCTCGCTCGCAGCTGATGCGAGAGATGAGGCAGGCCTTTGCCTTCTTGTGGGAGGCATAAACAGTGCGAATGTCCACGACTCCACAGACCACTTTCAGCAGCCAGTCAGAGCAGTTCACCTGGTAGTGTTTGAAGGGCACATGCAATAGCTGGTTCCTGAAAGGTTCAACAACATACAGAGACATTACTGAATAAAACCAACAGACATGGGTGCCACCTGACAACAATCAGTAATTTAATCAATTAATGTTTTATGACTCCTTTTCTGCTGTACCTTATCTCTACTCAAACTGAGGAAATATCAGGAAGAAACCCTTGTGAACTACTACAGTGAACTGAACGTGGCAAATTTTAACCACAGAGCTACCACCAAGGTGCTGTCTTTATATCTTGGACCTGTCTTAAAAATTCAGATGCAAATGTCACATCTTTCAGCTCCAGAAATCTATATCTAGTAATCTTTTTTGTAAATTACAGTGTTATCAAGCTAATTACTTTTTTTGGAAGACTACTGCCTGGACCTTAGCATTCACTACAGGATGAAGAACTGGTTCAAAATCCACCAGGATTTTCACCAAAAAAATTTTCCAAGCAGAAACTGGATCTGTAAGTCACTAGAGGTATTGCAAAAAGTACTACTCAAATGAAGAAGAACATCTGTTCTAACCTTCAGGATCAACAGCTCAAGAAACCTGTAATGTCTAGTCAACAATGATGCTAGTCTCTTCTCTTACATTTTTCTTTATTTCATGTTTCAAAATGTGCCTTTAGTCACATAGGAGGGCCAGGAAAGTATCTTTTATGAACATGCATTGCTCAATAGAGGATCTGTAAAAGAGAGTGAAACCTCTGAAGAATTGTTCTTCTAGAGTACAGCATTCGCCTGAAAAAGGTGCAAACCATTATTACAATTTTAATCTAAATATGTAATGGAAAAAGCAGCTCTTAAACATTTTTTGCTATCTGTTCCACCTCTTTGTTGCAGTTCTATTTGCAAAGGAAGTCCTTCACTCAGGAAAATTCCAGTAGATTTTTTCTGTTGTTGCAGTTCATTAAACAGGCAGTTTGTGTTGTTTATAACTAAAGTCATCTTACACTTCTCGTTGTATATTTATCTCATTGCTTACTTTCCTCAAGCATCTATTGTTTGGTCTGAAATTTCCTACATCACCTAATTACCTCAAGATAAATTTTCTTTGGGACATCTTTTTGCCCTTAATGTGATGTTGTCACCATTTTACCCTGTTCTACAACATATTGGAGAATGAAAACTTCAAAACTTACTTCAAGATTAGCAAAGAAAAAAGGTTCAAATATACCTTTCTTCCAAGAGGAAAAGTTTTAGAAGACAGTAGAGGGAAAGAGAGTTGCTTTAAATGTTGTTCCTTTATTATGGGATATTGCCATCTTAGCAGTCTCATCATTGGAGTACAACTCATTTCTCTCATGTGTCTGACTTGACAATGCTTGGTGAGCTTTTGGAGAAGGATGCATCATTAGCATGGTTGAAAGCAAGTATTTATTATGTATCTTTCTTCAGTTTTAAACTCAAACTGTTAGATCATACCAGTCAAAATCACATCATAGCTGGAAAGATTATTTAGCCTAACTGAACTGCTCTCTCATGCTAATTTATCACCCATTATGAACATTTTTGCTTATTTTCTATTCACCTAATTTGGCCCACAAGCCTCACTGCACATTCTAGCAGCACATCCACATTTAACCCTGCCAATTATTTTCCACCTACATCAAACCCCCATTTATTTCCAGAACAGCTATGCTTTCTGTATGACTATCTTTTTGTTTAAAAAAAAGGGAGTGGGGGATGGAGGGAAGGGTATAGAGATGCAAGAATTATGGCAAAACTTGCAAAGCAAACAAACTGAAAAACATCAACCTAGCATTGTGTTTTCTCCTTTCCCCTCAACCAATACTTACCACAATACGAGATAATTTTTCTTTGCTTTATAAGAACAAGAAAGTAAAAAGCACAGAACAGTGCATCACGGGAGTTTCCTTCTGTGCAACTTATGTTTGCACTGGGATGTAAACATATTAATATTGATGTTTTCAACATAAAAACTAGGGCACATTACTGAAACAATAAACTATAGACTTTAAATACATACTTTTAAAAAATAACAGCTACTTCAGTACAAATTATGGGATTTATGAACAGTTCAAGCACAGGTTTCTATTAGATAACTTTAAAGAAAAGTATTAAAAAGTACTGCAGGGGAAACTATTCATGACATATAGAGACATGTTTCTGTAGTATGAGCAAGACATATCTTGTATTTCCCCCCTTTGAAGCATAAAATATAATTTTATAATTGTGCTTCACTATCAGATAAATTTTAATGAAACACAAGTTACCATGAAATCATTAAAGTCACCTGCCCTGTAAAAGGACATGTCAATGAAATGAAAGGAGATGTGCTTGAAATGCACACATTCATTTCCCTCTGAGAATTCTGACCAATGGGATACAGGTGGGGACAACAGAAGACTCGGGCATAACACGCAGTACTAACCAGAAGAACGAGTTACCAGATTCATAGTTGTTATCACCCTGCTTCTGAGCCCGCACAGTCAGGTCAAAGTTTGAGCCTGCATTAGGCCAGGAGAAATAGAACATCCCAGAGTTCAGTATTTTCTTCAAGGCAGTAACACGCTCGTCTTCCTTGGTTTCTTCCTGGAGAGGACAGAAATCTGTTGCAGTAATTTTGTAAACTTCAGCGTCCAGGATTTTTCCCACCGACGTGCAGCCTGTCACCAGGACCAGAAAGTGCAGCCGAGTGTTACCTAGAAAGTGACAGACAGTTACAAAAGGGTTATTTCCCTTGGACACAGCTTCTCAGCAGCCCTGTCACATGCAGCACCGACAGGGCTCCAGCAGAGGCCAGCGTCTTTGCTTCACAAGAGAGCAGGAACAACAGGCACGCAGGACACATTCTTTACATTTCTGAATTCCTCTTAACTGCAGATAAGTGGCTGCAATTGCACAATATTCCACAGCACTTATCCATCGACATCCTTTGCTGCACTAGACTGTGTTTTCCCCACTGACTTTATGAAGAGCAATGTGCACACTATTGGGACACTACTCAAAAAATCAGTTTCACACCCCTAGAGAACATAGAGCATTCAGATTCTTTACTGGCTTCAGCTGAAGCTGTGCATGTACAGACATTCGTAAAATGTTGGTATTACCAATTCTTGAGATTTTGCTTTTTATATCACTAAAGCATGTACATGATTGTACGACAACCTCAGTTATCACTAAAACAATTACAGCTGCCATAACTGTGAAATCATGAAGCAGCTGAACTTCAGGGCCTCAAAACTAAAAGATAAATTTGGAGCTTGAGAACATCACTGTAATCAGATCTCTCGTACACAGAATCATTTCAACCTCTGTTCATTCTCTCTGAAATGATTATTAAGAAACAGTAGAACAATTTTTCTGGAAATGCTGGTTTTGCTACAAAGAAACTGATTCACTTAAATTGGCCTATTATGGAGACAATGTCATCCTAGTCTCTCCAGTTAGTAAGAAAAGGTGGAAATGAGCCAAGATTTATTAATTTAGCACAGCAGAACCAACAGCTGACCTGCCAAGAGCAAGTTAATTAGCTAAGGGCACAGTGACAATCTGGGACAGTATGGCTTCAGACAGCAAAAGGGAACAGTTCTTAGGATTACTTTTCAACCCTCCAAGGTGACCCACTGTCTGAAAATGTACACCAGCTCTCACACAACAACTATTCTTTTTCTGAAACACCAGCAGGGGAGTCCTTGCTTTCAGATAACAGGCTAGCTACAGAAACTAGAGTTAGGGGTGGTTTTCAGTAGGGCCAGAATATTTGTGTAAGCACGTGGGACTGGAATGGCAGGACAAGGTGGGAGATTAGATCTTATTCATTCTGTTCTGCTGACTCCAGTTTTGTATAAAGGCCAGTGTAGGTGGTATTTACTAAAAAGCTCTGTTCATCACATTTCTTTCTGTAACAACACTGTGCTGTGTTCTCCTTCTTGAGTGTTTTCAAGAAGCATGTCTTCTGTGCTTGTAATATCACAGCAGAGGGCTAGAAATACTGACAGCTTATTCCTCCTTTGCACATGACTTTGTGCAATTATAAAGAGTAGGAGACACATCAGTTATCACCACAAGAATTCATAACTGACCAAATAGTGCCTTGCAGCCTCCAGAAAGGGTTAGGAGGAGTTAGCTTTCTCTCAGGATAGCTAAAAGCTTCTGTGACTCAGTTGAAACCATGCAAAACTGATCAGCTCAAAGTAAACTTCACTCACAAGACTTTGGAAGCAATATATAAAAACGCCATTAGAATGCCTTAATATCAGTCAGCTTTGTTAGTCACAAAAAAACAGTAGGGAAGGACTTGGCAAGCTGCCTACGTGCAATGCTGAGACAAAGAGTACAAGTACTTTCATTGCCTTCCGTGACCTTAAGCTTTCCTAGATGGTTCAGAAGAGATCAAATGAGAAAGTCAACATCAAAATAGCCAAAGAGAACAAAAACTTAATAATACAGGGCTTGTTACTTCTGGTTCTGTTCTTCGAGGAACTTGTAACCAGTGGAAAATCACTGGATCTAAACAGAATAATCCTCTAGTTAAGTATGGCATTGGGTAGGAATATTTGCCTTACCTAGAAAATTGCTCTTGCTTACCAGAGATTATAGACTCTTTTTACTATCTCCTCCACTCACCCCCAAATGGGATACTCATCTACACATTCAAAGGTCCAGCATCTCTACTCCCTTAAATCACTAGCTAATAAGATCCAAAAAAGTAATCACACCTAAGAAGGTATTGCATTGTCCCTGAAGTACAAGGAGATTCATCTTCTAAAGCTGTGATACTTTTCTGCCACATGAAAAAGTTAGGATTGTTCAGCCCAGAGAAAAGAAGGCTCAGGGAAAACCTTACTACAGCCTTCTAATATTTAAAGGGGGGCCTATAACAGAAGATGGAGAGAGACTTTCCACAAGGCTTGTAGTGATGGGACAAGGAGTAAGAGTTTTCCACTGAAAGAGGGCAAGTTCAGGTTGAATACAAGGAAGACATCTTTTACAATGAGAGTAGTGAAACAGTGGAACAGGTTTTCCAGGGAACTTGTAGATGCTTCATCCCTGGGAAGTGTTCCAGGCCAGGTTGGAAGAAGCTTTGAGCAACCTGGTCTAGAGGTAGATGTCCCTGCCCATGACAGGGGCCGTGGAAGTAGATGGTCTATAAAGGTGTCCTCTGACTAGTGCCATTCTACAGTTCTGTATACACAGAATGAGTCTCTCTACAGTACTCCAAATTACAGAGCAGCCACCATGCACTTTTCATGATACCTTTGAACAGAGACACACTGGCAAAGGAGTTCACACTTACAGCCCAGGAAAATGGAGGAAAAGGATGTAATGAGATTTATGGTATGATAAAGCTAGCCTGCGTTGCTACTTGGTCCTCCCAGGCTGCTCTGTAAGCTGAGGTGGTCTTCAGACCAGCTCTAACCTCTCTTATTTGCTTAAATTACTCAGGATATGCTCCAAAAGACAATGCAGAAACCCTATAACACCACAGCCCCACCTGAACACAAATCTCTCTGACTCTGTACCTTGGAAAAAAGTCCCAAGCCCCATCCTCTGATAGCACTTTCATTCCATGTGGTATTTGGACAGTGTTCCTGAGAACAAGCTCTGGGCTATCACTGCACTGTCTGCAGGAGGAAGATCCTTGCCTGATGTGCATGCCCTCTTGGCACAGGGAACAAGCTAATCACAATATTCTATTGACAGTGCTCTGTGCTGGTGTCTTGCCCATTTTTATTCGCAGCACAGATGTAGCCACGGGTTTCTGAACAGAGGTAATGTTTCTGTCAACCTTTCACCCTTTTAGAACCCCACACAGCAGAATTAATGTTGCCAATACACTGCTCCACCATTCATCTTTTAGTCATGTGTCCATTAAGGTGTAAGAAATTACTCACCACTAAGCTGTATGGGTACACACAGAGAAGGCTTTCCCTATATTCCCTTCTTTACCAGCAGCATCTAGATGGGCCTACAGTTTTAAATCATGACATGAAAATCTTTCAGACTGCAGTTGCCTCTTCAGGTCAGTTTCACTTGGTACCAACCACATCAACTGTAGACTACTTACCATACCCCACCTTGGAAAATAATTTTTCTTTTTTAACTTACACAAGTAGTTTAATGTACAATCGTGATTCATATATTCCTTTCTAAACTGTACACATAGATGAAAGTGATTTAGGAATGTAAGAACTGCAACTGAAGGTTACAACTGCAGAAATGTTCCTCCTGTCTTTGGGATGCAATCTGGAATGTTTTAAAGAAATCTCTGAAATCATTTTAGAGCAAGAAGTGAAGTGATCCTTACTGGTCAGGCTTTCTACAGCAACACATCTATGAAAAAGCAAGACCCACATATATTACTAAACAAACAAACAAAAAATTTCAACGCTTATGGACCAAACTTTATCTCAGATAAATGGATACAATTGTTCATGCATTGTGACCAAGATCATTATTTTTCCCCATTACAGCTATCAATCACTATAACAATCTGTAAAGAACACCTTTGAAGAAATGTAAGAAATGTTTTGCTCAGAGTGGTATGTGCTGAATGCCCTTTTATTAGGTTGCACAAAAGAGGCAGAGGATGAAGAATATTTAGCACAGAAACAAGACAATAATAATTTCCATCCACTTTTTCAAGTGCTCTTGTGAAACCAACTGCCTTTATCCAAGTTGAGCAGGAAATGCAGTTCTTGTACGTCACACTACACAATAATAAGCTGCAGTTTCTGTATTTAACCTGTCTACATGACTCAAGGCAATTGTTTCCCCTTAGGGGATGATTCAGCTTAGGGGACGGTTTCAATGTTGCCTATTTTGAGCTGAAAAGGAGTCAATATTCAATTCTTATTTTGTCCTGAACTGTAACTATTTCACTATTTTCTTTCCAAAATGGATTTTCTTTTTCACTTTCTCCATTCCATCACAGTCATGCCATTGCCTTATGTTCCCTCAGACTTTTCTGTCTCCAATCCACACATAATCTACTCCATTTTATAGTCCACTAAAAACCAATTTTGCCTCTCATCTGTCTTGAAAAATAGCAGCAGAACACAGCAGAGCAGTACATCCAACCACCTAGCTGAAAATTCCTGAGGATATCTATAGCAGAATTATGAAAAGAGCCAAGACTTTCCAAACTACCATTTTAGTCTCAAAGATACTCCTCTTCCTCCTTCTTCTAAATACAATTACATTTTTAGGAAATGTGCAAAAAGAACAGAAGACAGGTACTTAGTTGTCCTTTTTGCCTTTGAATTTTCTTCCTTTCAACTACACACTGTGTATGTACAAGCGTGAGAGAGTATATACACAATCAAATGAATTCAGAATGCCTCCCCAAATACAGCAGCTGTATTAAAGCAAACAACCTATGTGGTGATGGTGTTAAAATATCTCCTTATGCATGCATCTCTTCCTGACATCCCAGTATCAGAAAAAAAACACTGTAAAGCCAGCTCTTCTAACACTTTGCTTAAGATGTATTTGTCACTGCTAGATCGTCTTTGGCAGCAAAATCTTGGCTGAGGTACAGCTCACAGACACTGTACAATTCATTCTGCTGCCATCCATCTCACAAAAGAAAGTAGAAGAACTTTGTGAGTCATGTTAACAGACATAAGTACATAGAAGTGAATGTTATTACTGGTGGGAAACTAACTTTGTGAGTCAGTTTCATATATTTCATCTACTTTCTCGTAAAAAGCACGATCTACTTTGGCAGGCATACAATGTGATTTATTTGGATTTCTAAGTAGCGATATTTACAGATTAATTAAAATGTTCAGAGACGCCTTTCATGTCTTGGCAAAAAATTTCCCCTTCTGCTCTACAAATATACTCTTAATATCCCAGTGGAATGTATTTTCACAAATAAACAGTTAATTTAATACTTATGGCCTGCATGTTTCCAGTAGTAAGAAAAAATGCCGATACTCCTGAACAAAGTCGATGAGAGCACTGAAGCTCAGTGAAGAGCTAGCCAATTATGCCTTTGTTTGCAGCTGCTAAAATACATTATACAAAAAAGGAAAAAGTTACATTGTGTTCCTCTGGTTGCTTGACACCCTCTGGCTGGATGCCAGGTGCCCACCAAAGCTGCTCTGTCACTCCCCTCCTCAGCTGGGCAGGGAAAAAAACAAACTGAAAGGCTTTTAGGGGTCAAGATAAGGCTGGGAGAGATCACTTAGCAGTTATGGGCAAAACAGACTTAACTTGGGGAAATTAGTTTTATTTATCACTAATCAAAACAGAGTAGGACAGTGAGTAAGACAATTCCTCTACCCCTCCCTTTTTCCCAGGCTTAACTTTGCTCCCAATTTTCTCTCACCCAGTGGTGCAGGCAGATGGAAAATAGGGGCTGTGATCAGTTCATCCCACATTGTCTTTGCTGCTCCTTTCTCCTCATGGGGAGCACTCCTCACTCTTGCCCTGCTCTAGCATGGGGACCCTCCCATGGGAGACAGTCCTCCTTGAGCTTCTCCAGCATGGCTCCATCCCACCAGCTGCAGTTCTTCATAAACTGCTCCAGCATGGGTCCCTCACTCAGGGCAGGCCTTCTGGAACAAACTGCTCCAGGGTGGATCCCCCACAGAGTCACAGGTCCAGCTACCAAATCTGCTCCAGAGTGAGGTTCTCTCTCCATGGGTCCACAGGTCCTGCCAGGAGCCTGCCCCACTGTGTGCTTCCCAAAGGGTCACAGCCACCTTCAGGCATCCACCTGCTCCAGCTGGGGTCCTCCATAGGCTGCAGGTGGATCTCTGCTCCACCACAGACCTCCATAGGCTGCAGGTGGATCTCTGCTCCACCATGGACCTCCATGGGCTGCAGGGGCACAGCTGTTTCCCCGTGGTCTGCACCATGGGCTGTGGGGGAATCTGAGCTCAGGCACCTGGAGCACCTCCTGCCCCCTTCCTCACTGGCCCTGGTGTCTGCAGAGCTGTTTCTCTCACATATTCCAACCCTGCTCTTCTCCAGCTTCAGCTGGGAAGGTTTTTCCCCCTTCTTAAATGTGTTATCCCAGAGGCAGTACCACTGCTGCTGATGGGTTCAGTCTCGACCAGCAGCACATCTGTCTTGGAGCCAGCTGGCATTGGCTCCATTGGACACAGGGGAAGCTTCTGGCAGCTTCTCACAGAAGGCAGCCCTGTAGCCCCTCCTGCTACCAAAACCTTGCTCTACAAACCCAGTACAATTTCTTTGTAGTGTTAATCTTTTACGTAAGCAACAGCTAAAGAGATGGAACTCACTTACATATAAGATGGAAGGTCTAAATCAGACTGAGACAAAAACCTGGACTACGTCTTGAATAGTGAGATAGCAGACATGCATCTGTGCTTTTTTAAACATGTTCAGAAGAAGAAAACATTTGCTTACCTTCACTTACCATTACAGCATGACCCTCTGACTTTTCACTGAATTTTAACAATCCCTTCCAAAGCAAGTCCTGTACCAGAACTTGTAATCTAATGCTAGAACAAGGCAGAGGTACGGTGACAAAGCTCAGAAAGGAAAAACCTCACACTTCCAGAGCACTGAAGTTAAGCATATGTTGTTCAAGAAGAAATAAGGGCATGAGAAAAAGTAAGGCTGAGAATATTTCACACCCCATTTGAAATCATTCACCTTTTAACATGAAGAAAAAAGTTGGATATATTTGGTTCCCACCACATACAAAAAGATTTTTGTATGTGGTGGGAACCAGATTTTGTATTTTTTTGTATCCTTATCTGTAGCTTGAAGAGATTGAATTCAATAGCTACATTCCTTTACTACAACAGGATTCATTAGACTTCTATGAAGAAAAACAGACACAAGTGCCAAGAAAAACTAATCACAAGCCTTCCGTTTTAAATTACATTAGCAAATTGATATAAATCTCCAGAGAAATGTCTAATTAACTCCACAAGAAACAAACAAAAAGTCCACATTCATTTAAAAAGACTAGATGGACCTACAGTTTTAAACTATGACACAAAAACCCTTCAGATTGCAGTTGCCTCTTCAGGTCAATTTCAAGTCATATTTCTCAGGCTGCAAATTGGCAAGTGAGGTATAAAAAGACAATTGTATTTACTGTCCTAAACACTCCAGTGCTCACACCACTACTGCCTTTGGTAGACTCCGTGACCAAGCATCAAGCCATATGGAAAAAGTCTTGTCATTTCTGCAAGTGAAAATTAAGGCTCATTGTAACAGCTTGGGAACAACACGTACAGTGCTTTTTTATTTGTGCATCTAAATCAATGACTTTTAAGTACTGTGTAAGGTCCTATTATCTTCAAATCAACCACTGCTCTCAACTCTCAAATCAACTCTCTTCTTAAAACATGCTATTTCCATTAACATTCCTGCAGGCAGTGTAATAACAAATCCTTTGTTAAATCAAGATTCCCAAACTGTACAAAAATTTACATCAATGACAATACACATTCCTTACTATACCAATTGAAGCCAGAGGCCTTCTGCAAATCCTTATCAATATGAATGATTAAAGGCAATTAGGCATTATAGAAAGAACTGGCAATCTGTAGTACTCTCAGATGACCATGATAATCAGTGTCTAAACATCATCCTTAAAGAAGTGAAGAATTAAGAAATCACAGCTTGCCTTGGACAAATATGGTAGGGAAAGAAGAATGGCAATTATCTTCAGGCAGCTAAGAATGTTAGACAAAACAAATTAAGAAAAAAATCCATCTATCATTCAGTGATACAGTTTTGGCCCAAAATAGGAAAAGAAACAGATCTTTTCCAGACTGTACATGATAAAGTGCAACCACCTTTCACAATTTAAGGAATTAGACAACTTTAGCCACTTATTGTCATTTAGCATTGTCTGGGCATTTTATAATCTCAGTCATACAGATGGTGACTTACCACATTTAAGCTGAAGCTCTCCTAAGCAGCCATAAGCATCCATGAGTTTTTCATACTGTCCTTTAATTGCATCCTTTTCTTCTGGAGCTGAGGAACAAAGAAAAAGACAGGAAACTTAGTTATCCAGTCTTCATAACATTTTTAAATTGCTATAAGTACTATTGCATAGGAACCAATGCTACCTAGGTTGATTTTTCTCAGTCAATAAGACTACAGTGCAAAGGTAGGGTTAAAATGCTGTAAAACCATAGAGATTAAAACATGAAAGGACAGAAATACACATCTCCACACACCACCCTAGAAGAAAAAAGAGCACTCACTTTATTTTCAAATCAACCTGATTGTTAGTAGCAATTTTATTTTATGGTACAGATGCCACACCAGATCCAGAACAAATAAAGAAATACATGAGCACATGTAAAATTTACACTGTTCTAAAATAAGAACAAAAATAACAATCAGTCTTGCCATAAGCTAAAATAAAATATTTTTCTTCATGTAGAAAAAAGAGAGAGTTTATACTTCCAGGCTCTCAGTCTAATTTCAGACAGAACTGGAATTTTTTAATGCAGGATAACGTGATTTGACATAGACACAACACCAGATGTTGATTTCAAGAGGAATTAGACATATTTTAGTGAAGTAAGAATTAGTTAATTAAATAAAGGGTCAGATGCTTGTGTTATATTTCTGCATTTCTGCAACAAGCAACTCCAATGGGCACATACTGAACATTTAGATACTAAGCCAGACCACTGAACAAATCTGGCACTGGCTACTTTAACATAAAACCAGCATACTTCCTGAATGAGTAAGTCTGCATTTTGCATATATTTCTCAATGAGAAGCATGGTTAAACTCCCAAATGAGGAAAATAGACTGTAACCCACAAATGTCCTTTTACTTCTTGAACTACAGATAAACAGCAACATAGTACTTTCAGAGATTTGCTAATAATATGCAATCTTATGCTCCTAATTAACTTCAGCTTTTAAAAAAACCCTAAAACCTCTGGGCACAAAAAGGACAAAGTGAACTTGGATGATAGAAAAGAAAGAGATTTTTCTTTATAAATCTCAAGAGGCAAGGAGCTCAGTGAGAAACACAAAAAACCAAATAAATATCCCATATATTACTAACACTTAGAAGTGAAATGAAGGACAATTCCTCTTGCAAAATTCCTTAACAGAGGCAACCCCCAAGAGTAATTAAAACATGTTCAACAAAATTTTTGCACTCATGACAAAAGAAGACGACTTGTTTAATTTTTTCTTAATTTTGTTTTTGCTACCATAGTTTCACAACTTACGTACTTTCTTAGAACTTGGAGTAAATCAGGAGAAATTAGCAAAATGTTGATGCCACATACACCAGTGACACAAAGCATAAGCAGCAGACAGAGGATAAAGTGGTTTTTATTGGGTAACATAGACCTCTGGACAATAACGATTTAAATACTCAGTAATGGCACATTTTAAGGGCTAAGATTTGGCAAGCTTAGTTCTCAGGGACTTCAAAGAAAAAACCAATTTCACAAAACCAATTTATATGGACTCTAACAATGTTTCAGTCTTTGAAAAAAAAACAACCCTTTCAAGGCTTTCTTTAGTATTAAAAAAACCCAACAGGTTAAAAAAAGGTGATGTTTCACTTTCCATGGCATCTTTTCTAAGTAGAAAACAGCAGCAACAATATTTTGCAACAAAACCAAATTTTTCTTAAATCTGTTCCCTCCTTTAAAAGCTGTCTACATGAAAATAATTATGCTATTTTAAAATAAAAAGGGAGAACCAAAATGAAAAATCTTCCTCCAAATACTCCAGCTTTAGGAAGAAATCTAAAACAAGAGAAACACCAAGAGATTCAGATCTGACACAGATGTGGGAGCTCATAAAGCTGCAGGCCAGGCACAACATGAAAGCATTTCAAAAGTCACTTCGAAAGCATGGCGATACTCTTCAAAATAGAATTACAAGTTGGAAAGTTGGCTGTCAAAAGTGTCTGGTAAGAGCACAATCCAAAAGAATAGAATTTCTTTCATCATTGAATTAGGCAACACACAGCCCATTCCACTACTGGCAAGAAGTACCTGCCACTGCCATGTATGGAACCCACTGGAGTTTCCCAGGTCGAGCCAGTGGCATCACACACACGTTGGCTCCTGGCACAGGACCTCTCCAGACATGCAGCCAAACAGCTGTGGTTTGCCAGTCCTGGTACAGAAACACTGCCCAGAATTCTGGGCAGGCCACTTGTCAGAACCCACGCCTGCACAGCAGGGTCAGTCAGGACAGCAGCACCAGCAGAGTTGCCTGGAAGGAAGGAGCAGGAAGGAGCAGGAAAGAAACATGGCAAACAGATACAGCTATGTCTGTGGGTCATTCAGACAGAGAGCCCAGAATGTTTTAGTGCCTATGGACCACATTTGGGGGGATGGTGCGTGTAAATTCCCTCTGTTAAAGATACCGATGGAATTTTAAGTCTCCTGTCCTGTTACACTCCTTGGTGTTGCACAAAGGACATTATTGCAGATGTCTTAGGCAGGTTCATATCCTGTTATTGAAAAGAAGTATTTATAAATCTCGAAATCTTATTGAAATCTCAAATAACTGTCATCATACCCTAAACCATCTCCTACAGCTTTCAAGGAGTGCTAGGACTCATGAGTCAGAATCAGAAAAAGTGTTGCTACACAGAAAACAAAACTTACGTGCTACTTTGTTGGATGAAGAGAGTTAAAATTATGAAAATTAACCCTTGCAAACACTGGCTGTGTTTAACCTTTGCAAAGCAAGAGGCTGCAATAATTCAATGAAACCAAGCTGCAATAAAATCAATTAAAAGCATAAAGTATTTCAGAGCCAAAAAGCCTCACACCATGAAAAGACATACAAACTACATGATACCATATGTCTTAACCAAGTGTGACTTTCTGCCTGTAAAAGCTGCAATTTCCATTTACCAGCCAGCAGGAACTGGCCAAACATACTCAGTTTCATTCGTTCAACCTCTCCTTAGGGCTGAACTCCCAGACTTCAGCAAGAATCAGCACAACTCTCAAGCACATGGGCCCCAGAAAGATCAGCAACTGGAGTCAGACGGTAGAGAAAGGTACTGTAATTCCAAGTCCAACACTAGGGACAGACACAGTAATCCTCCAACTTAAAGATAAAAATTAAGGAAAAGTTCTTGAAGAAAGAAAAAGTCTGAGATGGGGTTATGGATTCTGGTTTTCCCTTGTGATTTTCCAGCCTGATTCTGGAAATAGTCACCTGCTTGACTGTAGGTGCTGCTATACGAATGTAATCTCAAGCATATTTCTAAGTACTTGAAAAAACATAGGTTTGGTGTCATGGGATGACTTTATTTGTGTCATTTAGCATTTGGGGGAAAGAGGTGTGAACTTTCCCCATAAAGAGGGGAAAACCATAATCAAACAGAAACTTATACCAAAACGCCCATATATACATTACAATAAGCATCTTATCTAGAAATAAGTCCAGTGTCTGGTATTACATAAGTTTAGACAATTACATCCAAATTGTGTCTTCAGTCATCTGCAGACATATTTCAAGTACTTGTTGTATTTTCAATATCTTTCACCACTAAAATATTCCTGTTCACATTCCATCCAAGCTACACAGGCATTATGAAAGTCAGACTGTGCTCAGAAACACCATATAGGCCAGCAGTACTGAGTTAGGAAGAAGTCTGTGGTCAGAGTTACAGTTAAGAGAAACCAAATATTTAAAACATTAAGCAATGTATTTACCAATTTTCTAGTAACATATGTTTCTGGTTGGAAACACAACAAAGTAAACAGAAAACTGGAATTTTGGGAAAATCAGTTCCCTGGTTTTCTATACTAGATTGAGAACAATCTGCTCCTAGTGAGGGATTATGTTTGCATACTTGCATGTGCATATATGAATGTATTAATTCACAATCAAAGAAGAATGAATTAAATAAACCACCAGGTTTCGACTGGCCAGCTCAATGCTGCTGCAGGCAGTCAAAAAAATAGAAGGGAAGACCCAAAGTGATTGCTCTGGAGTTTGGCCATTATCTTTACGTGGTTTCTGCCATATATGACTCATATTTACATAGAAACTTGCAGCAGTCACAACAGACATAACCACTACAAAGAATTCATCCCTCACAACCACTATTTGTCTCCTAGCATACAAAAAAAGACTTGTAATCAACACTCTACACTTACACAAATACATCTTCCCTTTTCTCTGTACCTAGTTTGCATTTTGACAGAAATGAAAGAATTGCAAAACACATTTTCCCCTATAATCTAAAGCAGTGAAATTCAGCCTGAGAAACCATAGCTTGCAAGTGCCCATGCCATCATAACCAAGGAAGACAGGACTTCTGCTCTGTAGACTGCTTCCACAAATGGAAAAGTCTGAACACCGCTAGACTTCATAAGAAGAAAAACTAACGTTTTTCTTCTTATGAAATAAGTTTGTGTTAGCTATATAGCTAATAAAAGTTTGTGCTAGCTATATTAATATTCTGGCATAAGAGTAGAAATGAGCCACGGTGGAGAGCTCACTGTCTTGGAGAGAATGTAGTGCTCAGAAATACATTTACAGTGTGCTGTGCACAAATATTGGTGTCTGACTTCCACACCCCATTCAGCAGCATAGTTGTTCACATCAATACAAAACCAAAGCTAATTGTAAACAGTGAATGTACATACAGCACAGAAACTGCTTTCTGTACAAAACAAACAAAAAACCAAAAAACAAAACAAAACAAAAAAAAAAAAGAGAAAAAGATGCACAGGTCAGTAACTGCTGCTTCCTGCTTTTGCAAGACTTTACCCTGATTTCACTCAGCTGCATTAGAGAACCACACACACGTAACTGGAGCAGCAAAGGAGGCACTCCTCCACAGAGTGTACACACACCTTTAGTCTATGTAAGTTTGTCTCTAGTAAAGGCTAACTTCCCAGATCTGTGGGTAAAAGTCAGGAAAAAACTCAGACATAGTTGCAAAAACACAAACTGTATCAGCTTTGAACTTCTGTACTTTCCAGACACCATGGTCATTTAGGATTTAACATAACAGGTGATGTAACATCCTTTAAAAAAGCAGCTGCAGAATCAAAGAGTTTGCAAAAAAAAATTAAATCTCTGCACCCTTTGGCTCTGCCCTTGAGAAAACATATTACTATGCTGAAATTCAATAGCAGAGCACTCCTGTTGACAGCTTTTCACTGAAACCACCCGCTATAATGAAGTTAAATCACCATATTTTCAGCACTATAGTCTTAGTTTAGTTTAGCAACTGCCTTGACAGCAGTCCAGAACTACCTTGTGCAGTTCACTTCATCTGTAATCCACTGAAACTGCAAAGTGTTTAAAGTAGGAACAGCATCTGTATCTATACTGCCTGTTGTATTAAGCAAAAACTTCTAAATCAATGACAACTTTTCTTCATCCTTCATGACTCTAGGTTTCTTCCACAGAATATATTGGTGTTCTAGTTCAGAGATTTGTTTCAGTCTGTCACCCATCCTTCTGGAGATGACTGAAGCTTTAGGATTGCCAGTGGCAAAAAAAGAAAAAAAAAGGCTCCAGTAAAATGTGTCATTCAATTCAAAACAATGACTTTTACCCTCCACCCTACAGTGACATCATGAGTGAAGGAAAACAAACTCACATCCCCAAAAATACTATTTAATTTGCAGTAGAACAGAAAACTGTTCTGTTGATATCATATCACCATACAGATTAAGGGGTTTAGGGATATGCATCTAGGTTTCCTGCAGTGATTTTTGATTTCTTGATTTTTCCAAAAGACTTTTAGCTTAGGTGTCCATTACAGGACAAGCATTCTCATTTCATAAATTGCTGACATTCAGGCAATTAGAGATCTTTACAATACTTTTCCACTACTGATATGAAGGATGCAAATATTGTTCGGGTATTAAATCTCTGCACGCAGTAAGGAAATTGTGAAACATAATTAATTTGCAACTAAAATTGTCATCATTATCTTTATAACAGCAAGAGAGGAGAAAGTATAACGTCACCAATTCACAAGACAACATCAAATTGTTAGCTTACATATTTGAAAGTGTTTATTTTAATGAAGAGTTTGCCAGAGGTTTATAGCCTGTATTGGCACTGTGTCGGTACAAGTGTGTGGTTTTTCAGATTTCTTTTTTTGTAACAACACTTCTTCTAGGACAATTCCTACCCTCTTTTGCCACTTGAACTAGGTTAAATTCAACATTTAAGTTTCTTCTAGTACAAAATTATTATAGAAGCAATTAAACTTTCTGCAAGTGCAGATGTCGTGCCTGTTCAAGGACAGAGATACCTGGTAATTATGGAAAAAAAAATAATGAACAATGACTAAAATTTGTTCTCAGGCCTTCACTGTCCATCTATGATTATTCCTCTCTACAGTTCTGTTTCCATGAGGGTGCAATTGCAAAACTACATAAACTGTTGTACAACTTAAGTGCTCCAGGTATACCAGTCTGCTTTTATTTAGTGTAGGGGTTTGCATAAGGCACAGTTGCATAACTCCTCCTCACCACAGGTATGCAATTTTTAAGGAACTTTATTTTAGAAACAGAAAAGTAGAGAGAGAGGCCAAAACTAACACAATCCTAGGACTAGTATGTCTGAAACCACACATACACAAAGTTTATGTTAACCTCCCACTGTTGTGTTCTATGGTTAGTAACAACCTAAAGGCAAGTCAAACAAAACAGAATTAATGTTGTTTCTGTTACCACCCTGCTGTGAAGCTTCCTCTTCACAATTCTTCTAAATTCACCAGCACAATACCTACTACTGGTTTTCCCTCCTTTTCTGGTCCTCTGCTGCATAAACAGAAGAACTTATCTAAACAGGCTCCACTGGACCAACTAGCTTTTCCTACAATACAGGAACCATTCCAGGAAGGAATAGAGGAATCAAATGAAATAAAATGACAAAGTTATTACCATGGAGTAGGCTGAATGCCAACACAGACATGATTAGAGTTCTCTCAAGACATGACACTAGACTTCCAAGAGGCATGGCAAACAGGCCTTTTACCCTGTACAAATCACTACTTCAGAATCCTTCTAACACATTTTAAGAGTGACTGTATAAATTCAATAACCATAGAATCAAAAAATCATAGAATCATTAGGCTTAGAAAAGATGTCTAAGATCATTGAGCCCAACCATTAAACTAGCATTACTGTGTTCATCATTTAAACCAGCTTCCACATCCACACAGTTTTGGATCACTCCCAGGCACAGTAGTTCCACCACTTCCCTGGGCAGCCTGTTTCCATATGCCTGACCATCCTTTCCATGAAAAAATTTCTCCTAATATCCAATCTAAACCTCCCCTGGTGCAAGTTGAGGCTATTTCCTCATGACCTGTCTCTTGTTACCTGGGTGAAGAGCCCTGGCTACACCCTCCTTTCAGGCAGTTGTAGAGAGTGATAAGGTGAACCTTATCTTAACCTGAACCTCCTTTCTCCAGGCTGAACATCCCCATCTCCCTCATCTGCTCCTCATAGAACTTGTGCTGCAGATCCTTCACTGGCTCCATTGTCCTTCTCTGGACATGCTCCTATTTTGAGACAGACCAGGATGCCATTGGCCTCTTTGTTCACCTGGGCACACAGCTGGATCATGTTCAGATCGATGCTGAGCAGCACCAACAGCTCCTTTTCAGCCAGGAAACTTTCCAGCCACTAAATTATTTCAGGTATAGCAATTCAAATGGGAGATGGCAACACCGAGGGAGAAAAAAGCTATTCTATGTTGATGATTCCTTTAATTAGTGAGAATTCAAATCTTTCCAACCACTGGTCATACTGGTGGCTCAGGGCTGGTTAGGTGAATACTAGAGTCTCCATTTTATTCATGCACATTGGCCTTAGGAAGTGGAGCTGCTTTAGATTTTTATCAGAATAATAAAATACAGACTGAACCTCACTGATATCAATACAGAGTTTTAATGTCAACAGGTTTTAGAATCAAGGAAAGTGTAAAGTGCTGCTCAGTACTAACTGGCTTTTCACTGCCAGTTCACTGAAAACTGACACAAAAACTCCCTCTAGAAAAAATGTAACACATTTATGCCTACTATTACCAATGAATTTAGCAAGAAACAGAATCCCCAAAATATTGCACAATATTAAACTCTAATAAATTTAAAAAAAAAAATCCCCACAAGTGTGTCAATAACATCTTTTCCATGACTGGTCAAAATTTTCCCACTATCAGAACTATTCTTGTGAAAATCAGCTGCCCCTTGATGATCTTTCTGGCTTTTGTCTTTCCTAAAATCCCCAACACCTGAAAATCAAGCATTTTAGTCTGCATGTCCTTCCAGTGTACATTGTGGAAGACTCAGCTAAGCGGACCCAGGTCGTGAGGTGACATTGTGACTGACATTGTACAAATCACAATGTACACACAGATCTTACTACCACAGTTTGAGCTGCTTGAACGCAGACTCCTACAACGCTACGAACAGCAGCATGATTGCAGGCACAGGTGTTACACAGAAAACAATTTAAGAACACAGCACAAGCATGTGTTCCCCTACTTTGCTTTTTGCCCCTTATATTCTCAGTCACCTCATTTTTCTGTGTCTACCTCAACATTAACAACATCAGCTTTGCATTACTTCATGTGTAACAAGTATCAAAAACATAAAGTGAGAGAGACAACCCTGAGCATGTTTACGAGATTCCTCCAGTAAGACCCAGACACTCAAGTAACCAAATAACAAAAACCACAGGGGCAGCACAGCAAGAGGCCAGAGGTTTTTTCAGGGGAGACAAATCCCAAGTCAGTCATCCCAAAACACCTCTGCTGTGAGCTGGCTGTCTTCACTGGTAGTGACCACCTGATGTAGCCGAGTAGAAACTTCCTGAAGAGGCAGTAGACCTCATTCCTTTACCTGGGCCTTCCTCTGCAGTCAAGGCTGTAGAGGATAAGTCTTGTACATTAAAGGCGCCCTGTGCCGAGACCGCACCGCCACCAGGCAGCCGGGTGGCCTCTCCTGCTTCTTCTACCCCGGTGAAGAAGAGATGAGAGGGCTAGAGACACGCAGAGCGGCGATGGGACACGGAGGATCAGGAGATGATGCTGGCCAACCCTCCGCGCACGGCACGTACCGGGGATCACCCAAACGCGCCAGCAAGTGGCCAAGCCTGGGGGCTGTGCTGGAGTCGGGGTGTGAGTGAGGCGAGGCGCTCTCCGCAGCCAGCATCCCACTGGACGTGGATCTGCGCGCTCCCTTCCTCTCTCCACGCCACAGAGGAAAACGCCCCAGTGCTCCTGGGCATCGCCCGCTGCCGTCGCACCCCAGCGCTCCTTCACGGCAGAGGTGCGCACCCACGGACACCCACGGGCCCCACGGCCACCCCGCACGCACTTACTGAGCGCCGCCACGGTGCCGGCCTCCAGCAACAGGCAGTCCTGGCGGCTGCGAGCCTCCAGCAGGGCGCTCGGGCCCGGCTCCTGCTTCCAGAGCAGCCGCAGCCCTTTGCTCAGAGCCATGGGAGCCGCCGGCCGCGGGCAGGAGGGCGCGGGGGTCCCGGTGGAGGG
>WEIU01001716.1:109976-131624 GCA_013389925.1 Aegithalos caudatus | reverse complement strand
TAGGAATTTAAGGTTCCTCTTTTTTGGGGTTTGTTTTTTTTTTTTTTTTTTTTTTTTTTTTTTTTTTTTTTTCTGCTCCAAATGTGTGTGTGTCTGTGTGTGTGTTTATCTCAAAAGTTACCTGAGTGAAAGGGAAGTGAGAAACCATCTTTCCCTGTAGGCTGCACTCAATCCCTAGGACATTTCCTCACTTTCAGCCACTGTTACAGGCATCCCAGCAGTACCAGCAACCCAGGAATGCTGGTGTGCGTGGGAAGGGGTGAGCACAGAATGGGGGCAGGCCAAAATCATCTCAGCAGCTTGGCAGTGTGGAGTGGAAAGACCTTGTGTGGGTGTGGCTGGAAAAGCTCAGCAAAGCTGTGGGTTTGGAAGAAAGCCAGCTCCTGGGGTGTGAGAATTACTGGGACATGTAAAACTAACTTTGGAGGGCAGGGAAAGCTGGAGCATGACACCAGTGCTCATGTCATCCCTCTGAAGACAGGAGTAAGAGCCCTTCTTCTGTCACAGACCCCATCTACTATGATTCACCTCGTGCAATGTCTGCTGCTGTTGTTACTTCTACTTCAGGAGCTCTTTGGATTGCCTTCCTTGCTGCCTTCCTGTTACCCTCCCTCTTCTCTGTCCCTCCCCCTGCTTCATTCTCTGATGCTTTTTGCCCAGTTGGTCCACTGATGGTTAGAATTCATAATTAGTGACCCTGATACATAGAGCTATTGCAATTACTTCCCATGTTTTTTAAAAAGGTGGGTGCAGTGACAGATTTCCTGTGCTGCTCTTACAGAGTAGCTATCTTGAATAATGTTTCCTGCATATTTTGGTGGGAGTTCAGCAGAATTCTCTCTTTACTTATTCCAGAAATCTGAAATAGACTTTGTCCGCTCTTGGAGATTTATTGCAAACTAAAGGGCCAGAACCAGTGCAGATCCTTTCCACATGGAAACACTGATGCACAGAGTTCATAGTGTGCCTGAATAAAAGCAGAGATGCTCTGTGAGTTTAGAAATGCATCTGGGAAGTCAGATTAGCTATTCTCAGTTTAATTCTAGAAGGTACTGCTCAGAATGGATAAGTCAGGATACAACATATTGCAGAGAAGTCTTTATGACTACTTTTAAGCAACCTGTTGCTTTAAGAGGCAGATCTATACATGTTGGGAAGGGTGATTACTTTTTGTTTACCTGCACTTGAACTAATAGCCTAACACTGGCTATTGAGTTTAACTTAGTGGTGGCTGGAGTCCCATAGGAGGAAAATCTAAGGTATCCTGAGACACATTTCTCAGAATGTTTCCTTACTGTGCCAGAAGTCAGCTCTCTGTCTAGCCCAGCTTCTTTGGCAAAGCACGGGGCAGAACCACTTTGCTTTGTAAGATCCTAGCTGGCTGCAGAGGGTCAGCTGATGGGTCATTGCGTCCTGGGGCTGAGATGGAACCAGACAGTGTCAGTGCACATCAGTCCTGTCTTCCTCCATGATGCAGAGTTCATCACCAGACCTGTGTGCCACACACATACTGGACCCAGCCAGGGCTCAGCAGTGGATCTGAGCTGATTCCTGTTCTCTGGCTCCACAGCAGTGAGAAACAGCCCAGAGCATAGGTGCAGCTGCAGGTGTCTGTTCCAGTTCCCTTGTGAACACCCAATACAATGTTTACTTGTGGGCTGGGTTTTGGTTTTTTTTCCATGTGACAAAAAATCTCCTTCAGAAAGGGTTGTTTTATTTTACTATTTAAAAGTGACTTAAGACCACTAGTCATTTTTATTATATTCTAACACTAGATAATTACAATATGAACTCCTGGCTCAGAAGGGACCTGTGTCAGACAGGACCTACAAACAACTTTTCTGAACTCCTCTCTTACTCTAGGAGCAGCCCCTCAATCCCCTGTGAAACCACTGCAGCCCCTGCAAGCTGTCCTTTTCCAGTGATAATTTTACAGCACACTCAAATAGATCCCAAATCCTGCAGCCATCCCGCAGACTTATTTTGTAATATAGCAGTCTGTGGATAGCAAGCTCCTCTTCCTTACTGTGAATTTGGTTTAAATTTGGAAGACTTTCATAAACAGTTGCATTGTGGGCTTATTCGTTTGTGAGGCTTTTTAGGATGTTGTTTCCTTTCTGCCAAGGATTAAGTCTCTGGTTGTAAGCAGCAGATAGACTGGCACAAGTTGTTACCCCAGTAAAGTTTACCTACGGCCCAAACAAGCATAAACATGCTCAAAGTAGGGAAGAAGTGTTCTAGAATTACCTCCTTCCCAAAGGTTTGGCAAGAAGTCTTTGCTTTAAGTTTGGTAGGTCCAATTTGTAACCAGGTAGAGAAGTGTCACTACTTAAACAGGGAAGACATATGAAGAGTTTTCTTACTCCTCAGTTTTCTCTGCTGGCATAACCAAGGAATGGTGCAGTCCTGGTGAGTGCAGTCAGATGGGAATCTTCTGGGGCAGTGTGTCAAGCTCAGCAAATCCATCCCAGCAGCAAGCAGCCTGGTTTATATTTTGCTATTATATTGCAACAGATGCTATGTTTAAGTTTTCACTTTTCTCCCAGCTGTTGAATTTTTAAACAAAATCTTTACTGAGCTTAAAAATACAACTCAGCTAGTCAGGAACTAGTTAACAGTTAGAAAAATGACCCTCACCCCTGTTTGGCCCTTACTTCTGAGGCAGCTTTTCCTTTTGCAAGAGTTTAACTTGATAAGTTACTGGATACACCAAACTTGACAAGATTCTGTGTCTGGCTTGGAAAGAATTTGATTAAAAATAAAATCATCTAGATAGAGGAACATTGGACAAATAGTGTCACTCTCTCATTTTGGGCTTTGTTTCCAGCTTGTCATTGGACATTATAGTGACAGGTTTAAAACCAAACACAAAGTTTGGATTCTCACAAAGAATTTTAAGGGACTTTAAGAAATGTCAGTAGCTATTTCAGGTTTGTAGTACAGCTGTGAGGGCTGATAGCATTGCAAGGGGGTGCTGTGCTTGCCGAAGCCCTCACAACAGTCTTATACCATGGCAAGAACATACCAGCAATGACCTCCTCCTGCCCTACAGCAGATACAGGGTCTCACAGATGCCAACAAGATGAATGTAGTGCAATAAATGTCAGGAGTGCAATAAACCTTGTTGGGTCCAGAAAGGTCTTGATGAGCAGGCAATGCACAAGGATCACATGGGAGCAGGGAGATACTCCTCCCCCAAATGTGAAGCAGCAAAGTGATGTGATATATTCAATCTTCTCATTTAATAGGATTAAGAAATCAACTTCTAGCTAGATTTACAAACACTACAAAGAGTTTGTGTTTGTTGAACTGTCTCTGCAATGGCAATATTATTTGCAAATTATTTAAACATAATTATTATTCCAAATAATTCATAGTCCTAGAAACTACTATTTCTCCTGTATACCAAGGGCTATAGAGTATAACAGCTAGTACTTTAACAAACCTAAATCTTGATGTAATTACAGATTGAATGAAGGCTGATAAATATTTAGTTTTGCCATTGGAAGTACTGTTATATTTATTATCCAGTTTCATCCACAACTGTTTGTTTTTGGTGGTTTGTTGTTTTTTTTGGTTTTTTTGGTTTTTTTTGTTTTTTTTTTTTAACAGACTGATTTTCTTCAGATATGTTGTTATAAATGGTCACAAATAAAAGGCTTATCTTGTCTTCCAATTTATTACTGCCCTTTTTTCAACCCCTTTACCCCCTCCTTTGGTATCAAAAGGAAGAGAGCACATTTTTTACAATCTTCATTCTATAAACTTCAGTCTGCTGCCCCACAATGTCTGCATTTCCTATGGGTGACCAAATTCATTAGTCATTGAGGCATCACATAATCACGCAGGTGGGCGTGGGTGGATGCTCTGACAAGCAGTTTAACAGGGACAGGTCAATAACTAAGGTCAAATAACTAAAATACAATTCAAAAGAAACCAAACCACTTAATACTTTTTTAAAAAATTCCCCACAATCTTTCTGTATTTTCTGTTATTTTTTAAATCCTACCGTTTGTTATTTTTCTAAGATAACCTCTAAAAAATCTCTTGGAGCTAGCAACTTAATTACATCTTTAGAATTACATATTTTTTAGGAAAGCAATTCATCAAATATTTGGGGTTTTGGGGAATGAAATTTCACAAGACTAAAACCAGTGAAGAGTAACAGTTTTAGATTTAGATCTACTGAGATTTAATTGCAACAGAAGGCAATGTGAATTAAAAGTGACCTTGAATTGACAAATGACAAGTTGATTAACAAATATATTTTTTAAATTAATAGTGTTGGAGATAGTAGGTATAAAAGGAAAACTAAGGGTAGGAGAAGTCTGTTGTTAACAGAAAATAAGTATTATGTGCAGTTTTGCTTCAGCCCTGGCAGAAATCTGTGACATGCAAAAATGTATTTTAACAGAATACAGCCACAGGTTAGAATAAGGGAAGAACAGTATTTAGTAAAAATGAGAAAGCTGGCTTCAGATAGACAGGATCAGTTCAAAGAAGCTAATGAATCCTATTGTGAAGCAAATAGTTTTTAACCCTGTAGATGAGAAGAACCTAGTCAGAAAGTTCAGTAGGAAGGCAGTAGGAATACTAGCTGGAATCNAAAAAAAAAAAAAAAAATAGGATAGTTAAGAAAATCTGGCCAATCAGGAAATAATTAAAAGCCCAGAAGATTAAAAATAGGCAAACACGTTCTTTATAAGACAAGGAAATTAAGCCAGTTTAAATTCAGCATCCCAAAGATACTGCAAAGATCTCCGAGTCACAACTCATGTGCAAAGAGGAAAAAAGAAAGGGAGAAAACAGCAAATCCTTGTGACTCAGATGTTCTTTCAAACAGTATGGGTGTAACTGACATTGCCATTCGACAGAATGGGTGGATTGGTCACCAGCCAGTCAATATATTTATAATTCTATAAGGTTGTTTTTGTTAGGGTTGTTTAGATAGGAAAAAAAGGGTTTTTTCTGCTCAAGTGGCTATCTCAGGTATTAGCATTAATTTTATCAGAAGAGTTATGAGAAAGTATGTGAAAAAACAACTGACCAAAGACCCCCCTGCCCCTTACCAACTAACTGGGCTCTGCCTGCTGCATGCTCACGTCTTAGTGGGAAGGCCTGGGAGAGGCAGAAGCAGCAGAAGCAAGACACTTTCCTAGCAAATGCTTTCCCTGCTGCTGGACTGCTATCTTGAGGCTGTGGAGGGATTGTTTTGGCCAGTCCAGACTGGCAGGGCGTCTGGTGTATGTCAAACTAAGCCACAGCATAAGAGATGCATCTCTTCCTTTGTGAGAGTTTTCTTTACAAGGCTCTTAGTCTGAATTCCTTCTAAGAGCCTGAATTAGATTAATTTTGGTAGCAGTAAAATTGGTGTATTATTTAATTAGGATCAAGTGTATGTTATGGTAGTACTTTCTCAATTATCTTGTCACAGAAAACAGGCATTGCTCAAATGTAAAAATTTCCATACTCATGTAAAGTTAGGACTTATTGAAGAACTCTGTAATTGCAGTCAACAGTACACCTCCAAAACCACACCCTATAACAAAGTCTGCTGCTGCTGCAGTCTAATCCCATGTTGGATTAACTGCAAAAAAGAAATGCAGGTAGCCTTCTTCTCTGTACAGCTACATTTTTATTTTTTAAAAATGGATGTATTTGCAGTAATGGAATAAGCAATTAAAGTATAAAGTTAAACCAAACAGTTTGGGCACTTGATGTCTTTTATGAAGTCACTGGGCTAATGCCAGTGTTTGGATCTCCCTGGAAGGAAAACATAAGCCAGGAAACAGTAGTAAGGCTTGTTGACTAATTATTCAGCTGTGACAAACAAAACACAGGAGAGCACTGCTCAAGTCTTGCACTAACTTGCTATTTCTGTTTTATGACTACGTCTTTAGTGTGCACATTTTCTCTTGCCCCCAACTCATGCAATTAAACTATGCCACTATTCATGTCTAATTGAAAAAACAAATATCAGAGACAATTGAATTTCTATTCTGGGTCAACACCATGCTGACACAAAGCCAGGAATACACAGTAGCACTGTGCTCTACTACTTATTTGCAGTCAGGAGGGTTCCATCAACCACGAGCTGGACTGACCTGAATAAAGAAAGCTTACAACATATGCGTAGCCTTTGCTGGTTTGTAGTCACTAGCACTATTATACCATCCAGTTGGGGTGCCTGCTTTATGGAAGACACATGGATGCTTCCTCATTCCTCAGCTGGCCTGTGTGTAACCTGATAAAAAGCTATGCGGAGGATTTGCCTCATACTGCATTCACTCTGTTAAAAATCAATGTGGTAATTTCAAAGAAAAAGATAAAATAGTCTGGTGGATATACATAAATATTTATTATCGGTTTAACTTCATTTTACTAGAACTCTTTAAACAGTTTTTCCTTTTTTTTTTTCTTTTTTTTTGCCAAAATGTTGCATTTGACACAGTTGCTACTGTCATAGCTTCCCTGCACTGGGAATGCAGAACTTACACTTAAGATTCCAAAACAACCTATTCAAGATAAAGAGCTTTCAACTTTAGTGCATATGGAGCTATTTAAGGATTGGTAAAAAGAACCCCCTTCCCCCTCCCAAATGAAGAGTCTGTTACAAAGAGATTTCATTACCAAAAAGTGAATATACAAATGCTAAAAAAATGCTGGCTTGAAAAAGTGATTTCAGTATTTACTGTACACATTGTAACAATTTATTATATAAGCTGCTTCTACATGCAAGCAGATCTTAACATTTGGTGTAAAACATTTATACACATTCTTTACAATTTGTACATATTTAACTGGCTGTATCAAACAACACTGCGCTATGGAATTTTGGAAGCAAACAACTAAAATTGGGAGGAGAAAAAAAAAAGGTTTATAAAAGGTGAACAAAACTCATGACACTGAGAAGCATCTAGACTTAGGCTTAGTCTTGTTTGGTTTGGTTTCAGGTTATTCAGGCAGACCCAGATTTTCCTTCTAGCACAGAAAAGTAACACCAATGCAAAACAGAGTAAGGCAACTATTGAACCAGCAGATTATACCCGTCACTTAGAATGGCTTATTGGTAAAATGCCTTTTTTAGTTTTGTTTTTTTTTTTTTTTTAAACTAAAATATTTATTTTCTAGGCACATTTTAGCAAAAACTGCATTTTGGCTTTCCTGCTTGCCTATGGCAAGAAATTAATTACTGTACTTGGTGCCCATTGTGAACACAGTTGGTGGTGGCTTTTTTGGTTTGATTCTGTGAAAAGCCAAGGCCTCAAATGGTATTCCAGTAGTATGGAAGAGGATACTTAGTCACTTGATAAAATATGATGATCAAAGAACAGAGTTTGTGTGATAACTAATGATGTTATTAAGTACTTTTGTCACCTTTGAGTTTGCATTAGAAGGCAACATAAAGTTAACATGAACCAACTACCACCATACTACTACACAAAGACCTGAGCTTAGTTGGAATTTGGGGATGTCTACTAGCTGGGGTTAGATGTGGCAGTGTCCCCTCTGCTGAAACACTACAAACTGTCAGAGGGGAAGCTGGACCTGTACAGCACTGAGAAACACCAGTGCTTTATGGCATAACATTGGGAGTGTCAAAGTGCTGGTATGGAAAACTGTTTTTCACACTTTCCTGAATGGCTCGTTCCTTGTTTGTACTTTGTCTTCTTACACAGTGCATAGTGAAAAAGTGAGCCTGACATAAGCTCTGAGGTGGTGTGCCACAAGAACAAGATTTAGTTAGAAGAAAAAGAAGAGAGGGAAGAAGGATTTATATTTACCAGAAGTCATACTGGGAGCAGGATGCCATGGCTGCATATGGGAAGCAAAACTTAAGAACAAAGCGTTCATTCAGGAGATTATCACAAACACGTGCCAGAAACATACATGAATATAATTCCTCCTGGTTACTGAATCGCTGGAGAGCTCAACTGAATATAATGAGTACTAAGTAATTTTCTTAAGTTTGTCTGCTTTCCCACTTAAAAAAACGCTACAAACGTCACTCTGGTGTTGATCCAGAGTTTTTGGAAGAACATCTGATAAACAAGTCTTCGTGAAATCCATGGCAACATACCAGTTTGATAATTTAGATCCCTATAACTGACAGCATTACCTGGCTGTTTCTATTTAAATAATGATACAAATGGGAGAGCTTTCAAGACAGGAGAGGCTTATTGTATGATTCAGGCTGATAAAGTAAAATTTTAAATAATACTTTTTTTACAACTGATTCTTGTTGGTTTGGGGTTTTTTGGGATTTCTTTTTGCAAAGGCTAACAAATTTTTATTAGCATTGCCCCCACATCAGAAAAGCACTTTGGAGTTGTTCTTTATTGTTGAATACTCCTTCTTCTCTACATCACAGGAAAGCGGCTGAGTGCCTGCCTCAGCTTCTGTGCAATCTGAAATAAAGAAACAGAAGATATTTAATATGTAGTCACTTTACACTGTGCAGAAAAATGATGACAGGCAAAGAAATTAGGTGTTCCCTTGTGATGAAAAACTGCAGGCATTACTGCAGGTTTTGTGTATGCAGGACTCTCAAAACATTCCATTATAAAGACTTCTCATATATACACTTTCTGCCTTGTTAATTTGGTACTTTGCTCCAGTTGTGTTGGAGAAAGCATTGTAGGCAGGGATGTTATTCTGCCTGTTTATCTAGCACTGCACCACAGAGCTACAGGAACAAAACCAGATTTTCCAGGAAACCCACTTCCTTGCTGAAGCAAGGCTGAAACATCAGAGCAGAGCTCCTGTGCACTCCTCACAGTTCTCATGGTAGCCATGACCCCACACGTGAACGTGTGCTGGGGGAGAAAGGATTGGTACAGGAAAACTGGTGAGGCTGCAACCAGAAGGATCGAAATAGACTGGACAAGAGGTAAGGGGAAACCTAAGCCTAACCCCACCAGATGTGTTAAGGAAAGTAAGCAAAGTGACCTGATGGGGGACCCCATAGTTGTCACACACTAAAGATACCTCTGAAGCTCCACTGGCAACTTTTATGGTTGTGAAGGGGTACCAGTTACTTATGAGACTTCTTTTAGTGATAGAAGTCATGTTCCAGCACATTCAAACTCAAATGTTTTACCAGTATATCATGCTAGAAAACTTGTTCTTGGTTTATTTTTAAGAAATCACAAGGAACACATGCATGACAACATAAGTAAGAACTACAGTGGTAGGGAGAGTGTTCAGATTTAACACATTTAATGTCACCTGAAATGTTCCTGTCCCTCCTGCCCCACACTTGTATACATCAGGCTTTAAATCACAAAAGCTTCCCTTCTCAATCCCATCCTATGGGAGGAAAGTTTTGTTGATTCTGTTCATTGCAGCAGGCCCTGCTTACTGCACATCACAGAACTGAAATTCTTTGTAACCCTAGTACCAGCATTGGGAGGGGGAAAAAAAAGTCAAGCTATCAACAATATGGTTCTGAACAGTGGTTTTTAGTTCTACTCGGTTTATTGCAACAATCATGTACATAGGACAGTGTCTATAGGAAATACTATTTAAACTCATTCTTTCAGTTTTCATGTTTTTTACAATTCCTTTTACCATTTTTTGTACAATTCTTCAAATACCTGCTCTGTGGGAGCGTGGATTAAGCCCTGTATTTCCTATAAAAGCAGCAGCACAGTACATGCCAAGCAAACAGTGCTGAAGCTGTCCCTTACCGTTTCATAGAACTGTGCCTGCTGCTCCAGATAGAGACGAATGACGCTGTTGTAGTCATAGATCCGGTTACTGTGGAAGTGATTCATCTCAGCTGCAATCAGACCCAAGAGACAAATTATTTAACAGAAGCATTTATAATTAGGAACAGTTTCACTCAGTTCAAGTCAATTACTCTGCAGCAAGCTCAGTGTCCAGACCTGCCAGCACGGTTACTGCTCTCGTGCGCCCACAACCTGCTCTGCCTGCAGCACTCAAGTTGTAGTGGAACTGTTTGTCACATTGGTAGGGGGTCAGTTACACACCAGCCTGGACAAAGCCAGGTTCTTGTATTACAATACTCAGGTGCACAAAGATTCGATAAAAAATACAAGCAGGATTTTCTTCTACTGTGGTAACTGCTCCTTCCTGAAGGGTTTCCAACAGAATTTTGGCTAGGACTTTCAGATTTCCAAGGGTATGGATATCAAGTTGTAAGCCAGCTGTAAATACTTAGTTTAAAAAAGAAAGAACAGCAAAAAAAGATACAACTAGTAGTGTCTGACCCATTCTTGACTTAGGCTCTTTCACTAGACTCCTGAAAAACAGTATTAGTGAATCTGGAACACCTTACACCAATTTTTACATCTCTTCTCAGATCACACCTTATGGCTGAAAGACTAAGTTAAATATATTTTGGAATATTAATGGAAGGAGAAGAAACATTCTACATTGTAAAAGTCATCCTAAAGGTCTCTTCCACAATTACCACACATAAAACACAATCCTCTTGCATCACTGTGACTAAGAAGAAGGAGGTGGGGAGATTTCTTGGTTGTTTTTAAAATCAATTTTGTGTGCTGCTCTGACTTCGTCACATAATATATCAAGTACTCTTGGCTTTAAATAATCTAAAAATGATGTAACCCCTTCAGCAATGAGTAATCTTGTTGAAGTCAGTAACAGGATGCACTTAATGGCTTGATATCCTGCAGGATTGAGCCCTGACTCCTCACTTCCCCAGTTTTAATAGTGGGGTGTGCTGCACCTTATATTTACAACGCCTCTAAACAAAAGAGGAAAAAGTTCATTCAAAAAAGATCCAGGAAATAAAGATCCTATCTAAAAGGACATGAATCTTAGCTGGGAAATGAATTATGTCTGACTAAACTAAAAGTCAGAAAAATAATTATGCTCATGATGACCTGCTTCTTGCACCAGGGTCCCTGCTTTTAATTTGAGACATTATCAATTCCAAATCAAAGAATCAGCCTGGGCAGTTGTTCTGGGGTTTTTAAATTGAATTTTCAAAATGTGTCTTTTGCAATAGCAATGTGAGATTAAAAAAAAAAAGGAAGGCAAAATAACTGCAATTTAGAAAAATCTAAGCAAGTCACAAAAAAGCCCCCACAAACAACCCATGGGCAGGTTTTATTCCTGACAGCAGCAGATTTTCTTTCAAAGTATGCTGCTTAACAGAAGTCCTTCAGAGGTCTACAACACTGCCATTTAGCTCAAAATTTGGTTTACCTTGTAGTGCATAAGCCATAGTGCTCACACGTTTCACCATGTTCTGTTTGTCTTGTGGTGTTATTTTACTGGTTGCAACTAACTTGTCACTTTCCTTCACTCTTTCTATTGCTCCCTGTAGAAACCAAATGCAGAAAGGTTAAAAGAGTAGTCAGCTTAGGGGTCTTCATAGCAATCTAAGATGCCACTAGCTACATTTTGAGTTTGCATTCAGTATGCATATGTACACAAGAAGATTGATTCTGCCTTCTCATATTTTCATCAAAAGTTTGTTATTTCTTATTATTCCTTCCAAGAATCCTTGCAAAAAGCAACTTCAAACAGATGATCAGAGTCATCAGCAAATTGAGTGTGATACAGGCAGTAATACACAATGATATATACAAAAAGGACAAATGGACCAAGTTTCAAATTACAGATGATCAACATAACTGACATCCAAAAACCTGTAGAACCTTATTTGCACATTTTACAAGATGAGGCAACATAAAACTGTTTTTCAAGGGACTACAACTCATTTCAATGTATAGCCATTAATTCAGGAAAATCCTTGAGTCACATAAATAACAAGCATAAAAAGCTATGCCTCCCCTACACAAACTATTTGTGCCAAACAACATGCAAGAGAATCTATTTACATGTCTCTTGGCAGTAGGCTTATGTTTCAAGTTTTAGAAACATTTCTTCTTTTATGGTATTTTTCCCCAATGATTCTGTGGGATGAAGGACTGTAAGTGTCATGAAGAAAGAACACACAAATCTGATATGCTTTTATCTTTGGTGCTCTCAGAAGTATGTTCTTATGTTCTATTTCTATATATTTAACACTTCAAGTGATCAAAATAACCCCAACCCCACATATTTGTGCACTTGTTTTAATACTTGACAGTATTTAGTTTCCTGAAATACATTGCAGCAGACACACGACCATAAGGAAAACTCTATGACCAAAAAAAAAAAAAAAAACAAAAGGAAAAGCAGAATATCCAAAACTATACACCATGGCTTTTGTATTACAGAGAACAAAGTGGTTGGGTTTTGTTGCTGGTATTTTCTTTGTTTTTTCTTCCCCACAGAAGTATAAGAGCTTGCCTCTGGTCTCTGGTTTTTGATATTAAAGAAACTTCTACGCAGTGCATGATTATTTATCACATATCAGCAAGCCAGCCATGCATGTGTACACAAGTTTTCCTACAATACTCGTATGGTTTTATTTTTAACTATCACATAAGGCTCAAATATCACAAATTTACACTTCTGCTATTCACCCCACTGGAACATGAAGTCAACCTGAAGAAAATATTGAACTTTCTACTGCTCTACTATAGCAGAAGGTCATGATATTCTTGAGAGAAATTCTAGGAGTTTCCTTCCCTCTAAGTACTTCTTATTTCAAAAATCAACACAGCGGTTTCACAGAAACTTCCAGTGTTTCAGCCAGGCTGCTGCACAAATGCAGGGTACCATACCACCACTTTTGCTGCTGTCTCCACTGCCCAGCCCTTAAAAAGAAAGGCTCTTCACATACCTTATGAGCTGCTATGATGTCTGGGAAGCAACCAAGAAATCCCTTATATTCGTGATTTGTTTCCATCAAAAAGTGAAGATCTTTCTTTGGCTAACAAACAAAGTGTAAGCGTTAGTAAAAGTATCTGTGGCAAATTAACATCACAGGAAAAAAACTAGGATGCCAAGAAAGAGCAAAGGGGAAAAAAGGGAAGGAAACAACTGAAAAAACCCAAACCAAAATATTAATTGTTTATGCAAGTTTTTCATATATGCAAAGGTTTGTGTTTTTCTTTTTAAATATAAGCTTTTTAGAGCAAAGCATTGTGCATCATTGTGCAGATGCTTCTCTTCTTTGTTTCATTTAACACTAACTCATGAAGTGAGGGGTTTTGCCTTAAGTTTTCACCCAGGATGAGTTTCTAGTACAGTCTCTCATAACATATACAAATATGTACATGCATAGATGCATCTCCTTAGCTGTCAATGTGGAAAGATGTTTTAAGAGCTTTCAGACTCAACCTTGAGATAAAGAGGATCTGCATTTTGGAGACTTTAAGCATAACATGCTAAACACCAATGTATGTCTTGAATATCAATCAAGGTTTATTTAAGCCACGTTTTTACTGAAGCAGGCAACTGCATGTCAAGGCAATGGAACAGGTTTGATACACAGATATTCCCCCACATGGAACAGCAAAATCTGGATACTGTGGACATTTGGGGAAAGCAGAGGGAAGGCAGAAACTCTTGTCCTTGATTAAATATCATTCTTTTGTGTCAGTAATGAAGACAGAATGAGCATGTTTAAAGAGCAAACAATCATTTCAGTATTTTAGAAACCAGAATGTGGGCTTTCTGACCACAGAAATGGCCTCTCATCACATTCCCCCTGAGCTCACACAGAGTAGAAAAGAAAATGAAAATGCATTTAAAAGTCTTAATAGCAATTTAATTGGTCTATAGCAGTAGCAGCTATGTTTTAATCAAAGAGGAAAAAAGAAAAGTCAGAAGTAATCCAAATAGGTGATATGTTTTTACACAGTTGCATTTGTAATATTCCTACCTGATCTGCTACAAGACTGGCAATTTCTTCGTAAGTTTTCCCTGCTTCTGTTATTGCTCCATTGAGATCAGATTCTCCTAGAAGTAAACATTGGTGTTCAAATTACAGTAAGTCAATTGCCACTAGGAACTTGCCTTGATTCAAGGCAAATTTATGAAATAGCCTATTTACAATAATAAATGCTTAGCAATCCTTTTATAACCAGCAGAAATAAAGAATTTCAAAAAACATTTAAGGAGGAAAATCAAAAGTCCTGTAGAAAACTAATGTTCTACCACAGTACTAGCACTGCCTACTTCCACATTTAATAATTCTATGCAGTTTAAATACACAGGTATTCCTCCACATGGGGCAATAGAAAATCTACCAGGATGGAAAGAAAGGAAGAATGAGGANAGGAAGAATGAGGAGGATTGGAAAAGATAAACTGACAAAGCTCATGTGCTGCTAGCCCTGAGCTCTCTGACAGTCCTGGACCACAACTGTTCAAAGGTTAGAGAAGCAAAAGGAGGCTCAAGAAACTTTCTTCCTTGACAACAAGACTTCTGATCCTTTAGGGAATTCTTAGATTAATATTTTCAAGCTCTGTAAAAATCACTGGTTTTCAGAGTGAGTTTCTAACTTTCACCCTCATAGGAAACCGATCAAAGGGCCCTACAATCTATGCTTAACAATACAGACATCACCATAAAGCCTAAGCTAGACAACACCACAAGCACTCATACCACTATGTATTACTAACAGGACAGGCTACGTGGGACAAAGATGGAAACAAGCCTTACATTCTTTGTATGTTTCATGCCACTTCACCTTCCCATCCATGTTAGCTTGTCCAAAGCACGTAGTCAACAGTACAGAAAGCAAATTGAGGTAGAGAGTAGAAAGGCGAAGGTATAGTTTGCAGGTATCAAACTTTAGCTTAGGAAAAAATCATTTCTTATGCTTTCAACATGTCTTGATACTAGGCAGTGGTTAGTCCTTTATGAACCTTTTGATTTTATTCTATAGATCAATGACTTAATTGAAATGTACCATAGATTTCATTAATGATTAATCTGAACATTTAAATATCTTATTTTACTACAACATATGGTCTAATCTATATTAGAGATTTATTACATAGGATTCCTTCATTTTGGCATGTCCTGAACAAAACAAGGTAATGACTGAATGTTGCTTCAGTTCTATCAATCGATTCCTACTTTCCATTAGACTGATTTCAAAAAGCCATGAGGCAAGGTCCTAAGAACTAATAAGTCCAGTAACACAAACACTGCCAAACAAGTCATTATTATTCTCCTATTTGGGCCAAATAAAATAAAATAAGATAAAATAAAACAAAAATAAAACCAACACTAATTTCCATTAATTCATAAGATATCTTCACCTTTTTGTGAAACAATAACCAAAATTGGAGGGTGATCAATTTTATTATTTCATACTTAAGGCTTAAGAATTTTCAGTACTTCAGAATTCTTTTGTCTGCTCAGAAGTAACCTTGAAGTAACTGCTGCTTATGCAACTGACTCCTAGATTTTGGGATAAAACATTGTGTGGCTTCAGAGTCAGAAACCAGGTTGGTGTAGATGTTGCCATTCATTTTATAATGCCATTAAAGATGGTAGCTTTCCCTATCTTGGAAAAAAAAAAAAAAGTGGAAGGGTATGTATATTTAAGTTGACTACGTACAATAAAATCCACCCCTTCTGTGCTGAGCTCACTCACGTAACTTTCACAGATCAGAGCTTCAAAGGATCTAGAGAAACCCTCCCAACACCAATCACCTTATTCTCAGCATTCTCAGCTTCTGAAGCAATGCAAAGGTGGGAATTGCCTTCTTAACTCAGTCTGTGAAAGCTGAGTTGGGTCCCAGTGCAAGGATACACCAGGATGTCAGGCTTCTTTAATCAATGGAATAGCAGAGAGCCCCAAATGTTGCTAACATTTGTAATAAAATTATGTAAGTGCTCAGTACATATACCCCCAGAAGAAACAGAGTGGGCCTAAAAGCATTGATTGAAGGTAGCTATATAAAGACCAGTTAAATGGCCAATAATATTTCACAGATATTTCAACCCAACCACAAAGAGAAGCAGATATTTTCACTGATTTACAGGCTGCATATTGTCATAAGGAGACAAAGGAAGATGTAAAACTATGAGGAGCCTTTTGAAGACGTTTAATAGAGCATCTCTTAGCACTTCAACTGCTTGGTAAATGCCAGTGATAATCATTTCAGAAGGAATACAACAGACATATTGGGGAAACATACTCCAAGTCTTGACTGGGACAGACAAATTTTTTTATCAAGAAGTATTTTTGTTTTCTTTCAAAGTACATTTTAATATAATTCAGTAGGAAAAATCACAAAGTTTGATGTACTATCAGCAAATACTTGCAGCAAAGCTTTTCTTGATTAAGTACACCTCAAACTGATACATTCAGCACACAAGCAGCTTGCAAAGCAGGATTTGCCTGTTGCTAGCTGACAGGATAGTGAAACTTGCATGTAAATGCCTAACAGAATTCCTGAGGGGTGATGTAGGATTAGGAGATCTTACCATGGTTGAATGGCATACCAGTCATTCACATTTTCCCAATCTAGGAGAAAGACTCCTCCAGATTTGGTGCCACAAAAGAGAAGCCATGCTATTTAAGGTTGTGTTAACCTTACAGTATCCTATGAGGCAGTAACACAGGCAACACATTGCCAGGCTGCATGACACTTCCAGGCATGTTCTGGTACTCTCCAACACATATTTTTGGATCAGGATCATGCTTGCAAAGTGCACGATCTTGGAACCAGCTGGAGAGTACATAAGCCCACAGCCAAGTTAAATCAGAACCTCTCCTTGTGTCCTTAATAGTTTTAAAGTACCCTTGCCTCTGCAAATACTGGGGACAGATCCCTAACACACACTGGGGCTGGCAAGGAATAGATAAGGCTCGTTCTGTAGACAAAGAAAGCTAGAGTGAGTCAGACTAACAAGTGCATCTTGCCTGGTGCAATCTTAAATATTTTAGGCTAGAAATTAGAAGAAAAGGCAGTAGGCATCACCACACATAAGGCTTTGCAGAGCAAGCAGGCATCACTGATGGAAGTTGTATGGACAGTAGATACATCCCATCCTAACTATGTAAATGAATCAACTAACAATAAATGCAGTGTGTCAGAAGTCAGCTACCAGTAGCTGGAAATGTTTCTGTCATCAAATCAGTCATTGCAATCTTCAGTGGCCTATATGCTTAAACTTTCTGAACGCTCATATTACAAAAAATCCAAAAAAACCAACCCAACCAAAACAAAAAAAAAAACAAGGATGAAGAGATTCAGCTCTGAACAGAAACTGAACTGAGTGTCCTTAAGTATGGCTGAATGAGCCATCCATCTTTACTGACAGTCCAGAAAAACCATACATCATACTCAGCCTAGTTACTACTGCTTCATTGGAAGCAATGAGTCCTCTTTTAAATACTGAGATCCAGAAAATCGTGCTCTATCTGTTTAAATCCAGCTGCTTATGTTTCTTGCAGAGAGTCTGCTTCATCCATAGATCTGTACCTGATGGGATATCAAGTGAATCCTTACATGAGCAGGCAGGACAGAGTGAGAGAAGCGGTGATGAAGCCATGTAAAGCCACATCTGCATCATACTTGCTCTCTCTTCCTGGGAACTCAAATTAAAAAGCAAAGAATCCCATATATTATTAATTTGGAAATAATACAAGGGTAGTTATTAAAAAAAGCAAAAGATATCGAATCAAGGCAAAGGCATCTGTAGAAAGGGAACTTTTCTCAACAAGATACAGGTGCAACCAGCAAAGACATTGGGCAAAGAGCAAAGACAGACATGCTTTCCTTGCTCCCAAACTGTCATGGGAACTATTTTTTCATGCCACTCAAAGATGCTGGAAATCAAATTGAAGCTTTCCTTTCTAAGGCTGATCTGCAATTTTGTATCCTAGCTTTATGACATGCTGTTTTACCCTGGCAAAAGAATGTGCTAGAGTCCAAGCAATTTTTAGTCCTTTCTCAAGACTTCCTGCTACAGATTTTATCCAGGCAGGATTTACAGTTTTCTAACCCATGCTAAGAATACATAACCATGCAAATCCCCTACTTCATTCTCACATCCAAAAGTGACTTTTTAGGCAATATGCTATGCTGAATTCTAACTAAGCAGTCATCCTGTTGAAGTACAGGACACAGATGAGAAAAAACTATGGGGGCAGTGGCTATTTCTAATACTTCCAGCAGCAGAGAATCTGTGTTTCAGAACGTTGCATTTTAGTACATTGTTTATGGGGAAAAATGTTTTAAGATTATAAAGCAATTTCTAAGATGGAAACATTTTAGGAAGCTTCTGTGCAATAACATCTAAGGTTTTAGAACACAGTAATTTTGCTATCAAGACTAGAAAGAAAAAAAACAAAACCTCTAACACCTTTGAAAGGAGAATCACAGGGAAAACTGAATCAACAGGCACCCTCTGAATATGAGGAAATATTTTCCAGTTGTTTGGAAAACATCAACAGAGCTTAACATATCAAAGCAGAATTTTAAATTTGATCTAAAGACTACATTTTAAGAAAACTTTGAGCAATTGATGCCTTCCTTTTCCCTCCCACAACTTTCATACCTAACAAGACAGGCTCTTTTTTAGGGCTCTTGAAGGAGAAGCAAAGGTGAAGGACAAGAAAAGGCTACAGTAGCCAACCCTCCAACCCACTTAATGGATTACAAAACATTGTAGTAAGTTTTCCATTCTGGTGTGGAGCTGTTGTATCATGAAGCTGCACAATAGTTCTGTGACAGCCATTTTCAAGACTGCATTTCTTTTCTTTCCCTTTGATATCACAAAAATGCTACAGCATGTTTGGACAGTCAGGTCAGTGACCAGATTCTATATTAAGAGACCAAACTAAACTCTTCCACCACCACTAACCTGCCACAAGATTATACAGTGAGAGAAGACAAGACTGCAGACTGGAATATAAAAACCCCATAGCATACGCAGAAGAAAGGTTTTAGTATTTTTTCCAGAAACGTGTTTGACATCTAAACCTCAAAGAGGAAAGCATTAAAATTTTCAGAAAAAAAAATAGCATGATGTAATTAAAATACCTCTTCTTAAGCAAAGTACAAATGAAGCTATTGAAATACCTTGGTATCCACTAGTGCTGAAGACCAGTGCCAGGCTCTGCAATGCTTTTCCTATCTTCTGGTATTCCTTGGGTAGTGCTGAAAGTGGGAAAAGGATGAGGAAAAGAAGGGAAACAAAAGCAAAAAACCGACAAGGGTAAGTGAGACTAAATCTGCAGCATTTCCAAAACTTGATGAAGTAGATGTCAAAAACAACTAGGTTTTACATTTTCTCTAGTGACACATTTATAATTATATTCTTTACCCCCTCCCCTGCTACACATGTTCCAAAACTGGATAAAGCAATAGCAATCTGGATTCTTGAAAGGTACAAACAGTTGGGGAAACAGTGTGTGAATGCTATGGAAAAAAAAAATTAAGTCTCATTGCATTTCTAGCTCAGTCCTCCTATGCATACAGTGAGACTTCTTTTTCCCCTCCCCTTCCTGGGGGAAAGAAGAGGGGAAAGTGTGATATGGAGAATAGGTCTCATTAATATTTTAAGAGAGGAGACTGTTATACAGACACATAATACCTAAACACTCCTCAAATAATGAATTTTATGTTTAAAGGCACTAGAAACCAAGATTATCTAGGTATAAAAATTACGCAAGTATATGAATAACAACTTTGTTTTTTATACTCTATTTATTGAACATGCATGCATAAATTGCTCCATCACAATTAAATCAATAAGCTGTGATTTATGAGTGCATTCATTATTAACACTTTGAACAGCACCACTCCAGAGGCCTAAAAAGCAATCTGAAAAGCAAAAGCAAATTTTTATATGCTGCCTATGCTAGCAGAAAAAAACCCCAAGTAGATATGGGTTTTGTTATCAAATATTTGTATGCAGAGGGTACACTGCCCAAGCAAATGTAAGGTTTTTAGCTGCTCTAGCATCCCACAGAATCTGATTTTTACAGAAGAACCCCTTTGCCTGGTATAAAAAAACACCACAAAACCCTCAAATCAACCCCCCACCCCAACTGCCTAATTTTATTAATTATCTTTGATCAAGGTCTTCTCCAGGAGTCAGACTATTTATGATAACTGGTGTATCTTACACAATGAGTACAATTTAGAGTACTAGAATTCTGCTATCAGCTATTACACTGATACTGAATCTCCAGTGGAAACTTTAGTGAAGAATCTTTGGTTTCTTTTCACATGTATTTAAGAAGTTTCCACTGTCAGTCATTTCAAATCTCACCAAATGGAAGACATGTAACTATTGCTCAGGAAGTGCCAAAAATACTTCTGATTAAGAGTCAAGTCTAGAGCTGACAGGGAACTTAAAACCTAAGACTACTAAAATTTTGCATGTTCCAGTTTACCAGTTTCTTTCTTTGTATTCAGTATGAATGTCTGGAAAATTAAAATTTTTGACACAAGCACAACTGTATTGCTGCATCTATGCTAACTAATTAATAGTTGTAAGTATTAGAAGAGTAATTCAGTATCTAAAGCACTAGTGTTGTAAGTATAGGAAGACTTTAGCTGTTAAAAAAACACTGAATTTCTACTGTAAGCACAAGTCACAGCCAGCCCTTGGTCTGATCATTGCTTCTGTAACAGCAAAGCAATGCTGGTTTTCTAGTCTCATCTGAGGAACCTTATTCCTTGCCCTGTTCTCCACTTTCCCCTCACTATAATTTGCTAGTGAAGCAACACCTGTACCACGTTAGAGCTCTGTCATATGTTAGACTATTTTTGACCAGCAGGAGTGTGTAGAAGGAAACCCTTTTATTCAAAGTTGGGAAATGGAAATAATTTTAAGTTAACATCTGATAGATCCTGAAGTCTAATGTAATCACTTCCATGAGAGATGGAGCTTCTACACTTCCCATTCTCTCTGGCCAGCCCCAAATATTCAGCTGTAGTGTTAGATTAGTAAGAGGCAAAAACATAACTCAGGAGATATACTTCAAGTTCTGGGGACAATGTTTTGGGGTTTGTTTTTTTTTTTTGTGGGAGTTAAAAGGGGAGTAAAAAAAAAATTAAGGAGATTCAAGGAGATTTATGTGATAGGTCTTTGGTTGCCAGACACTACAGCCTGCCCTGAAGTGTTTCTTATTATGATCCTCAGCTGTAGTACCTGCTTCCTTTCAATAGCTGCCTTGTGGTGGCCACAAACACTGAACACTGCTGTGGACTAGGAAATTAGAGCCCAGGCAGAGTCATAGGGACTTGGTGTGAAGTTCTGCAACCCTAAATATCTGTGGGAAGGAAGAGACAAGATAGGAAAAAAAAAAAGAATTGGGCTAAAGATTAAGTTAGAATCAAGTTGGTTTTTCTTTTCTTTTTCTCTTAAACTCATTTCATTTTTAAATCACTCCTCCTAGCATGCAAGGATCCTAAATAAGGGGTTAATAGGATGCAATTATTTGAAAATATGATTTCATCAAATAAACAGGTCTATTTTGCCCATGTCACTAAAATTTAAATAAATGACCAATATATGAGAACAGGTCCAGCAAGGGCTTTAGCTGCATTACTAGAATTATTTAACTTTAAGTATTTTTAATCCTAAGGGCAGGGAACAGATATTTCTGAGATAAAGAAAAAACCCCAAACAACCCAACAAAAAGCCCCACATCAAACATACTAACAAAAAAACTTGCACAATTTATACTCTTAGACTGGAAATAGCCAGAATGCCATACAATTCCCATGATAATTTAGGAGTTTCTTTAAATATGTGCCTTGAATTATACACATTAAAAAAAAAAAA
>WEIU01001716.1:71742-109962 GCA_013389925.1 Aegithalos caudatus | reverse complement strand
AAAAAAAAAAAAAAGGAGAGAAAGAAAAGCACCACAGAAATGTCTGCTGAGTTCAGAAGGACACTTACGCCCTGTACACCTCTTCCAGTGCTCTTGTCCCACTGTCAGCAGCTCTTTAACTCCATCATCCATTGCTTTGGTGAACCTACCCACTGCATCACATTTCTGTTCTCTGTGGCATTTTGAAAAAGGAAAAACAAAAAGCAGTTTAATAGATGCATAATGCTAATTTTAAACACAATACTGAAATGTTTAGTAATGTCAGCTAGGTCTTAAAAAATATGAGCGATATAAATCAATTCCTTAAAATTTCTGCCATTTCACTGAATCCAGAATTCCTCTCTTTAAACACAGGCATTATTCATTTCATTTTTCCTCCTCTGTTAGACACATAGACACATGGCCCTGGACTAGCACTCATTACAGTGTAATAGAAGTAGTGAAATTCATACAGCAATGAAAAAATAAAAAGAAAATAACTGTGTCAGATATTTTGATAGGCATCTAACAGCGGTGAATAAAAAGTAAGATAGGAACTCTCATAGGGAAATAAATATGCATACTTTCATATTGTATTGTCAAGACCATTGTGCTAAGTTGGATTATAGGGAGCAAAACCATAAAAATCTGTGATGGTCAAGAGAATTTTGAATTAGTATGTGCCTTTTTACTCCTCTTTAAGCACGTTTTCATGCAGCTATCAGTTTTCCATTAACACAGCACTGCATACACAGCAGTGATTTGTGAACTCTACAAAAGAAAACTAAACATATATTTCATAATTTCCAATGAGATTTGTTTAAACTGCATCAGATCTTACAAATGCTCTCAGCCAAAGCCTGCATGTGACAGCTGTCACAGCAAGGGGACACTGAGTGACTCCTCAGAGCCAGGGCAAGAGCTCCAGCTGTTGCCCAACAACCTAGATGTTCCCACTTCCTCACCAGCACTTCCTTCCTCAGCTGTCATAACTACAACAGTTATTTGCATAAAACCAGCACCTGGGCTTTCTAAGAGGCTCTTGCTTTATTCCCCATACCTCAGGAGCAAAACATCCTTTAGTTTTCTGAACTTCATACTTTATGGTATTAAGATCACCAAAAATGCTCATGGACCCGTGCAGGACTCTCAAAATACTAGCAAAATTTTTCAGTAAAGAACATCTTCACACTGAAGAACCTAAGAGTTACTGAACAAGCTGGTTTATCCACTTTGTAAGTGGAGTAATGGCTTTCAAGACACACAGCATTCCCATGCACTAGATCATGTGAACATCTGAGATGTTACAGCCACCCCTGCAACTGTTTGGAAATGGGTCCCCAGCAGTGCTCCAGGCTGCCAGCCCCAATCCAGAACTCCTACCCCTGGTGAGCATCTCCTTGGGCTGGTGTGCCCTCCCTGCTGGGCACAAACTTTAGCAGACCTCATGCTGGGCACTCTCTGCCAGGGCTGTGGTACATTCCCTCTCCTGCACCCTGGGTACAAAATCCTCCCTCTCATTCACCCCTTCAGCATTTATGCCGCTGGGATACACAGAAACCACACCACTTAAGCAAAGGTTGAAATCCCCGTGGTTTAAGTGTAACTGACCTAAAAATGTGAATGTTTTTCTGCTGGCACAGAACTGCTACCACACAGCTATGATATCCACTCAATATGCACTGCATCACTTGCATAAAGCCTGTATTGGGTGTAGATACACTGCTGCTTTGCTACTAAAAACACATCTATCCAGTTTATTCCCCCCCACACAAAACATTATCCAGGTTTCTGTGTTCCACAAGAGCAAGAAAAGCATGTCATACATACTACATCTTCCAAGAAAAATTACTAAGTCTAAAGGAGTGAAATAAAGGTTGCAAAGTAAATCCAGTCTTTAACTCTGTGAAACCCAAAGGTTTATGACCTACAGAATATACATTAAAAAGCATGTGTATGTAATACACACATATATAAAATAAATATATCCATTTGCACTTCCAGAATGAAATTTGATAATTTAAGTCACTTTTCATTTTAATAGCTTTCCACAGATTACAGATACTCAAATGTGTGTACATTACATACAACTATTTTACAGAAAACTTGTTCTGCTTATTGGTCCATTTGCAACTATCCTAAGCTACTCGGAAAATTTAGCATGTTTTGGAACTGCTAAAAGATTAAAGATGAAAACACACTTCCACAGCAATATAAAACATAACTCCATAGGATCTGACAGTACTCTAGTCCATTAACTAGTTTTACATTAATTGTTTTAGGATTAGTATTCAGCCACTGAAGTCAAAAAGACATCACAGAGTTCCACCAAGTATTGGAGGGGTTGATATGAAAACTTCATTATTTTAAAAAAAATTCAGCTCTGCCTTGATTAATACTCCTTCAACTCCATGAAAATGTATGCACATTTAGTATCTGAGTTCTGGATTATCTCAGCATCTGTTGTATACCCAGATGCATAATGCCCATACAAAAAGAAATCATCTTACATTTCTACCATGTCCAAATCAGGAGCTTCTGGTTCCATTGTTGAAAAGATCATGACTCCTACAGTTTCATCTTTTTCTGCCTTCCGCTTTCCAGTTTTCCATTCCTTAAAAAGATAAAAGAGAGAGGTTGGCCACCACTCATCCTTCTTTAAGGGCATGTGCTTAAGGAGTGAATGAATCTTTAGAACTGTTAACCAACAGACCACCCCTGAATTAAAACCTTTCATTAATAAAGGAAAACTTCAGAGGAGCCAAGGTTCTTTACATTTTCCCAAAGTTCTCCCCCTCCTCCTTTGTGCACTTTGTTGTCTAAATTCTGGGGTCAACAGATCCTTCTTGTGTGTTACTGAAAGTCAGTGTAAGAACAATGATATTCAGCTGTCTCTGCACATAAGTTTCATATCAGAAGCTGCTCAAGAAGATCATGAAACTATTATGCAATTATCAGACTAAGTTCTTAGTGGTTAAAAATTCCCTATGTATTGCAACATCTGTTCTGTTTATACATCTATAAATAAGAAACCACGAAGTGCTGACTAGCTGGCAGAATTATACAACTCCCCACTAACCATCCAACCAGCATTTCACCAGGACTACTACTTTCTATGTTATTAAGCTTTTACTTACAGGATCACAGAATAATTCTGGTTAGAAGTACACCTCAGAATGTTTGTAGTTCAACCTCTGACTTAAAACTGGTCAGCTGTGACCTTAGTCACAGGAAACTTGAACCTTGGAAATTTTAAAGACCAGACTAGATAATTTACTTTTTCAGCAAATTCTATGTGTATTTAGAAGTATGATTATTTTGAGGAGCAAGCAACAGAGCTGGAGCTCAGTCATGGAGAAACCATTATTTACTGAAGGTTTACTTACTTTATTTATCATTTACTGAAGATATTAAAATCTTTATTAGAAAAGCATAAAAAACTGTGTGCGTGAATAAAAATGGCTAGCTCTATCAGGTAAGGCTGCAACATAGTGCTATTACAACCCATTTCAGTGAAAAACTGTGGTTTTCAGGGATGGGGATGAGGGCAGGGGGCTGTTTTTAAATATAATACTGGAGCAGCCAAAACCTAGACCAGCTATTCTGTGGGATGAGGGACTGTGTCATGAAGAAAGAACACACAAATCTGAGATGCTTTTATCTTTGGTGCTCTCAGAAGTATGTTCTTATGTTCTAATGTTCTATTTCTATATATTTAACACTTCAAGTGATCAAAATAACCCCAACCCCACATATTTGTGCACTTGTTTTAATACTTGACAGTATTTAGTTTCCTGAAATACATTGCAGCAGACAATATACAACTGTACTACATAGCTACAGCTATGAAGTAGCTTTTGTTTGTAAAGCAGCACCAGTCAGAGAATCACAGTGTTTCGTAAATCCAGCAGAGAGCAGGGCAACAGCCAAAAGAGTTTTATATATGTTCCTATTCTGCTGAAGGATACAAACTGTCCCTTGAAAGACTGGCAACAAAGTTACTTTGAAGAGCACAACTGTGTGGGAATGGTGTGTAGCATTTCAGAGGAGCAATTTTGTGCCTTGTTTTGATCAATCAGCTGAGTAAGGAATCCCAGCAGTTTCCAGCCCATCACTACTGCCCACAGTGGGGCAGCTACAGAGCTGACCTCTTGGTTTGAAGGGGAACTGTGGGGGGACAGCAATTCCTCACTCTCAGTCTGTGTGTGTGAACTTTATTTCATTTCCTACCTTCTCATCTCGGAAATTGAGAAATTGCTGGAAAACTTCACTTTCTGAGACGACAGGATGGCGACACATTCTCGTCATCCAAGCCTGCAGCCTCTCCATGCGCATTTTGATAAATTCTTCTTCAAAGCGCCCTGTTGCAATTGAACAATGATTGTTACATTTACAAGCTAGCACCTTCAAATTTCTTTTTTTTAAATTTAAATTGAAACAACCTCTCACTCATCTGGAGAGTTATTAACAATTTAATGCCTCAGAACTTACAAGAATCACAGAATCCTGAGTTGGAATGGACTCATAAGGTTCACTGACTTCAACTCATAAGTAAATGGCCCATTATGTTAACAAATCAAAATAATCTTAAATTACATTATATTGATTACTGATCAAGAGTTCTCCTCTTTTTTAAGATAGCCAGGAAATATTAAAAAACCTAATACCCACCCACAATTCAAATACTTAAAAAAAACCCAAAGAACAAAAAACTAATAAAATTTTGGATGGCAAAATTAGGTATTCAGATGACCCAAGTGAAAAGCCAGGCACAGGCTTTGAATGCAGGTATTTTTCTGGTACAATTTAGTAAAGTCTTGGTCAATATGAGGTCCAAAAACATTGAAGAAAAAGGAACTACAATCCAAGTTGGCATGTACAAGCTAACAAAGTACTGAAATTAAGCTGCTCAAAAAATATTGAAATTGGATTGCTCAGAAATATCTGAAATAACTGAAATACAAATCACAGATTTGAAAAGCAGTGCCTCCTTCAAACATACTTCCATATAGGTAAGCTGGGAAAAAAAATCAAAGAATACCAATAAATCATATGTGTAAGCTGGTTAGAATATACACATACAAGTAAGACTAACTGATTTTTTTGGTACTTAAGATATTTTTAATACAAACTAAACAAGTAACCATGCATCATCACTGTGTATTCATAAGAACACTTAGTTTTAGTAGAAACTGTCTTCTTGATAGAATCCTTTCTAATTTAAAAAGTGCATGACATCAGACTTCTAAAGCATACAGTGAACAGGATTTGAAAGGAAAGAGAGAATCCTCCAGCACCCAACTCTTCTGATTTCCATAGCAGCGCAGATGACAAGCCCTGAACACATGTACTGTTTCAATATAATTATACTACATAGTTACTATGGCAGCAGATATACAAAGCTGAGTTGTTTGTGGTTTGGGTTTTGGGTTTTTTGTTTGTTTGTTTTTTGTTTTTTTTTTTTTTCAAATATGGAAACTAGCAAGATTAGCAGATAAATAACAGAACTAATGAAAAATGAACTTTGTGCATGGGTATTTAACTGCAAATTAGCAAAAAAAAAAAAATCAAATACTACAGAAGAGACATTCAATACCGTTCAGTAATCCTTTGTTTCATTTTTAATCTATACAGAAATCTCCACAGCATTTCTGCAAGGAGTGCAGAACAACAGAACAGTAGCAGTTGGAAGTTACATGCTGGTCATTACACATATCATCACAAGCATATCGTCAAAACCAGGATCCTGACAAGGTCAGTCTGGAGTCTTGTTTTGTCAAGATCAGTCGACAGAAATGCTTTTGTATACAGTCTTCAGAAAAAAAGCCTCCTAAACACAGCCCCCTCTCCCCATTTTTTTCATGTTTCAGAAAAAGAGACACTTTTTCTTTTTTTTTTTTTTTTTTTTTCCTTGGGGCAAGGTGTTTTCTCCCACAGACTCCAGAAGACAGAAATTCACAAGCAATGGATTTTGTCAAGATGTGATGCCAGACTTTCTGGATCTTTTAAGATATAGTTACAATGAAATCTAGAGACCCCATCATGTCTTCTGGTTTCCTTTTAGTAGACATGCACACGTTTAAATAAAAATGCTGGTCAATTCTAAACACGAGGCTAAGGGGAAGAAGTCACTTCCTCACTTTTCAGTTTCCTCGGCATTTATCCCAGCAACTTCATCAATGCTCAGCTTTCTTCAAACACAGCAGAGCTGCTGCATTTTGAGTGATGCCCACAGCCACGTGGTTGGCGACATGCCGCTGCCTGTATGTTTGGTTTTGGCTGTTGATCTTAAACGCTGCCTAATCTTACCAGGAAACATACAAGTGGAAATGGGCTAAAGCAATGCATCTTCCTCCTACACAGGTGTTCATTCTTTTCTTTACATGCACACTCTAGCACATACTTGAAGAAAGGAAACCAGAGACTACCAAAAATGCATAGGCATTGTCATATTCTGTTGCAATGACTAAACTTATGTGCATTTAAAAGACCCAATTCCACTATTCTGGAAGTCAGAACAAAAGATTCCCACAAGCTTCAGACAGTTTGGTCAAGCTGAACTGACATCAAACCAGAGCAGAATGCTATACCAATGAAAGATGCTTTCTAAACCAAGTGTGAAATCAAGCAAGAGGAGAAACAGCTGCAACATTTCCCTTGGAAGCAAACAACCCCAGTTTGTCAGGGGATGCTACCTTTCCTCTGGGAACTTTGTGTCAAAGCTACAACATACCATATGTACAATCAAATGCAAAAGAGAAAAACCCAAACAAAACCAAACACAGTGCACGCCCCTCTCCAACCCTCAAAAAAAAAAAAAACCCATGCAAAAACATTTGCCCAGCTAATCAGCTAATATAGAATGTGTCTCTCTCTCTTCTCTCCAACAGTAATTATTATCTCATGTAGTACCTAGGGTGATTTGTTTTGCTTTTAATTATTTTTTTTTTTAATCAGTGGACTAGATAATTGAACCTGTTTTGAGTTTTGAAGTGATTCTCCTAGTACTGATCTGTTATTATCAGTCATAACAATTCATCATAAGTTTGAAAGGTTGGGGTTTCTTTGACACCTTCTTTAAAAATAATGGGAAAAACAAACAGTAAGAAATAACTGAACCTTATAAAGAATTGATTTCCTTATTTCCCATTCCATGAGTTCAGAACTGGGAATAATTACCTGTTACTTGCTTGTCTGGAAGAGAAGGGATTGGAATGGCTAATCCAAATTTAACCAGGAGCCTCTCATACAACCAGTCAAAGTGCTTGTATCTGTGGTTGACAGACCGATTAGTGTTCTGTAAGAGAAACACAGCTCTGAACTTGGACAGGCATCTACACATTGTCACATGAAACAAGCATGACCAGAACAGTAACCACATGGAATGTAAATAAAAGTTTTGATTTAGAGCCTAATACAGAAGAACATGAAATTCTAGAGAAAAGCAAATCCTTGGGGTAAAAAAATACGACGACCACCACTTACTCTTATAATGCTCTTGCCAAGTCACACAAACTTTTATTTATATGTACAAATGACACATATATGTGAGACAAAATATCATGTTTCAGATACACTTACAGTGCAGGTCAGCTGATACTCAATGTAGCTCTTGAGACCATACATTTTAGAACCTTTTTTGGGGTCTGCCACCACACAGTCAAATGTAGAGGTAGGATATACCCACATTGGGCCATAATCACCAATCTGTAAGAAATTGCAAATATTATCTTTAAATACATTGTGTTGCAAACAGGAGACAAATGTCTAGATATTATCTAGATAATTATCTAGATAATGAATAGACAGTGTAATGCATTTGTTTTGCATCCCATTCCCAAAAAGGCTCATGTTCATCACAAGTAATGCAGATACAGGATGAGGAAAAAAGTACTGAAAATAATCATCATTGTCACACTTATGATTTTTATTATGATGGTTCTATTTCTAGTTATATGTTCATTATCAGTTTCTTCTGACCCAAATATATATAGCAATTTTGAGGATAAAAGTTCAGTTGAAAAAAACAGGGAAAGGTGAGGAGACCAACCAACCAACCAACCAACCAACCAACCAACTATAAAAAGAAAAGCAAAAAAGCCCATAGCACATGCAGAAAAATTTTACTCAACCCCAACTTACAATTATGGGAATTTTTTCTTTGGGTTTTGCTAGCTGCTTTGCCAACAGATACTGTTCCATTCCAGGTTTTGCAAATCCAGGAAATCTAACAATAAAATGAAGTGATAAGTTAATTCCAAATTCTCCTTCGACATTTGCAGTATTACCTGTCATTACAGAAAAAAAAAAAACAAACCCTAAGTATTTCTCAAATATAGAAAAGAGTTTATGTGAATTATGTAGCAATCAACATTTTGCACTGAAAAAAGCAGAAAAGTTTTGTCTACTGACAACCAGGGGTTTTGCATGTGTCTTCTGTGTCTGTGTGTGTAATAGGCCCCTTCTTGCAGAGCAAAGTAACTATTCCTGCTCTGCTGTCCATGTCTTTAACAGGAGGACACAAAATAACAGGAGGACACAAAGTAATATCTATCACTCCTCTGCAGCCCCACCCTCTCTGGAAACATCACACACACAGATGCTCATGCACCTGAGATTTCAAATTATGAGAATTCAATCATCTGAAAGAATGATAAACAAGATCACTCAAGTGCTTCTAAACATGAATTATCTTAAATAATTTATCCACCAACTAAAAGGAAGCCAAACAATCACTATAATGTTCTTAAAGTCTTACAAAATGCCTTAATAAAGCAAATGGTGGTCCTTATTCTAATTAGGAAGATAATTAGACCTCAAAGTATTGCCAACCTGCTTGCAGAAACACAAGCAGTAAACTAGGACTTATGCCACAGATAAAAAACATCTCTTAAATAAGGTATTTTTGTGAGTTTAAAATAAGTGAACAATGATACAGAGGTACTCATGCAACACTGGACATAAAAACCCACCAATGAACAAAATTAACTACACACACAGAGACAGTTTGTCTTAGTTAAATACCCAATGAACCATTTTTCTACAATCCTTTTTCCACTCTGCCTTCATCTACTTAGGGATTACCACATACTAGCTCTCAGAGTAACAGCAGTTTTAGAAAAAACAGACATTAAGCTGCAACATGAGATAATGCTAGTATAGCCCTGACAAAGCTTGACACTGCTGTAAGATTTTTATCTATAAAATCAAGCTTTCTGTGGCTTGAGAACCAACCTGCACAAACACAGTAGAACAGAACTTTTCCCCCTAGAAACTCAAATTGCTCAGGAACTCTGGGGCAGCATCTCTGATCAGTTTCTACTGTATGGACAAGTCATCCACCACCTTTGACTTGGATTGAGAACAAACTGTCAAAGACAGTTAAATTTTAAAGACTTCAAGTTCAGACATTATGATAGTGTCATCTGCCTGTATGACACCTCCAAAAATTATACAGCTTGGTCATGTACTTTCAAGGTTTCAGGGATCTGTCCTCTACTTGCCTCTGAACTACAAATCCACCTTCTCTTCTGCCCCAAAACTGTAATATTTGCATTGCTTATTTCAAGGATGTTGAATTTACACATCTTGGCAAATTCCAATTTTCCTCAAAATATACACATTTCCCCTGCATTTTCCATTACTTGTTAAGTGGTAACTTCATAGCAGCTGCACGAGAATTTCCACGCTGGACCCCCCCAGCCTCTGATGCCTCAGTCTCCTTGTAACCAAGGTAAGATGGTGAAGTTGATTTTGGGTCATCCCAGTCATCATCCCAATCATCGTCATCAGCAGCTGCTGAAGTACAGGAGGGATCAGGGGATAGGGAAAGGAGAAAGTTACATAATTTCTCTTCAAAAGCAGAAGCAGGTACTTCAGCACTCACATACAAATAATCAACCAGGTAAATACATTAAAATCTCTTTCAGCCTTCTATTTTATGATTCCTCCTCCATTACCACTATCTCCGTCAAATACAACCTGCAAAGCAGTGCACTAGAAATCCACTGCGGGAGAGGGGAAAAAAATAAAGAAGAGATGTGTTAAGATGAACTCAACTGTGTTCCATATTCACAGACTCCAAGTTAGCATTCCCCAGTTATAGGTTCTCCCCTTAATTTAGACTGTTACTACAAAAAGGTAGAGAAGCCTTCTGAAAGGCTAGTCACCTCTTAAAATTAAGGATTTAGGAGACTAATCCTTCAAAGGACTGAGAGCACAAACTCAAAGGAGTTTAAACATTCCAGTTGCACAAGCTGAACAACATGCCTGAGAATAATAGATCATGTATGCACAAGACTTTGGTTTGTCAGATTTCCATAAAAGTTTGAGGTGTCTGTTACTGTGGCTCCAAGGTTTTTAAAAAATTATTTAATTTTAAAAACCTCTATTATTTTAGTTACCCACATAGCAACGTGGCTAGGAAACTGGTTTGGTTTTGTTTTTCAAATAAGCCATGGTCTATAGTTACAAAAAATTACATAATTCTTACCTCTACTGTCCACTTACTCAAATTTATTTTTTTAAAAGAGCATTATTAGCACACCTGGTCCTTGATATGCCTGTGGATGACCAAATGCTGCTGCTGCCTCCCAGTTATTTGAAGCGTTGTTTCTCTGGCCAGCTGCACTTTCAGGCTTCGTTGCCCAGCTGTCAACAGCATTTCCATTATCCCAGTTCCCAGACTTCCCAACGTTCCAGCTGGACCAAGGATCATTGGCAATGCTTGCCTACATTGTGTAAAGACAAAAGTAAAGAAGAATTGCTGAAGAAATGAGCAACAGCCACGTAGTTTCTTCTTGAAGTCTTTCATCTCCTGCTGGTAGGCTGAGTTTGCATTCAGCACTTCACTTGTTTGATTCAGAAGCAGCTGCCAAATCTTGCATTTCCAGCTACACAACTCCTGCATGCAGCAAGCACTTGGAAGAACTGATCAGCTTTCCAGCAATGTGACACCAATACATACTAATAAGAGTGCTTCTACTTAGGGTAATTAAATTATTTGTTGCAACAGTGTTAGGAAGCAATCTCAGCCATCGTAATTATTTTACTCTGACACCTTAGTAAGTATGGTACTTGTGAACTATTAATTACCTAAAGCCATGGGCTAATTAGCACATTTAAAACCAGAACTCAGAAGTCAAGAATTAGGTTTTTGCAAATACTTATTTTATCAAACTCAGACTAGTGGCTTTACTAAAAGCAAATAATAAATTACCCACACACACCATCACAACTGGTGTGGCAGTTAGGGCGTTAAAACCTAACCTGCTGAGCTTCCCTGTCAGAGCTTAACTCATTCACAGTGAAGATGGGGGAAGAAAAGAGACACCTGCCAGGGAACAGTCTGGTATCTCCCTGTGGACCTACTCTCTCAGCATAAGCTTCTGGTGAAGGCAGTCACACACCCCCTTCTGCTAATGCTGTTGTGGAGGTGGAAACCTCAGTGAAGGAGTGCAGAGCAAACACGTCTCTAACTGCTGCATTTGGCAAGTTCATCTTGGCTTAATAGCTTAGCATCCTGCTCAGCTCCTTGATTTTAACAGTACACTTTGAAAAAACATTGACTAGTTAAGTGTAGTCTACTCCAGACACTCAGTGCAGAGACTTGCTGGCAGAAAGAAAAAAACTGCACACATATCGAAACCCACACACTCAAAGTGTAGGAGGAAGAAAAGAAGAGGAAGGAAAGCAAACAAAGCCAAGAAGGCTTGTCTTGTTCAGCAGAGGGAGAAACTGAGTTTGGAAAAAGAAGTCTCAAATCCGACTGATGCTAGTGCATTATTTTTATCATAAAGCAGCATATAAAAGAAGTGCCTTATATAAATTAATTACTGTTAGACTACAATATTTACATGTATCTTAGAACATTTGCCAATAGAGAAATTTAATAAAACTCCCACTAAAAATGAAATTATTATCTGCAAAAATGTTGCATAAGTGTCTTACACAAAAAGGTACAGCTACTCCACATCCCAATTTTCTCCACTAAATATTCTCTCCTCTCATTTGAACTTGATATTCTCCTTAGGAATAAGAACTCTCCCTTCAGTTTTTCCTCAAATAAAGTCATCTGACAGTCAGATTTCACCAACACTATCAAACTATAAAGACTCAAAAATTACGCTATCACATAACACCTTTATATATTAAGGTTCACAATTCCTTCCAGGATTGGAAATTACTACCAAGCCCCCAGGCTGGGGAGAAAAATCACCATTCAGAAGACTCACAAGTGTCAGTGGGTCTCTAGGAATTGATAGAGAGAGACAGATTACATGGACAGCTTCTATAGTGATAACNAGGATGAAACTACTTTGAGCAAATTACAAAGAAGTTGCTGGTAGCTTATATCAGTCTGCTCTCTTCCTATTTTCACCAGGTATGAGTTTATGTAAAGAGAAATAACTATACATGGCATTAGTCAGAGTTCATTCTTTGCTAAATGAAAACACACAGGGCTGGGGCCCAACCACATGGAAAAGCATGCTTGCTTCTAACACAACTTGGAGTACCTAGAAAAGACTAGTTTGCACAATATTAATATACCTATGCTTCTTCAATATATGTTTTGCTGATCACTAGCAAATGAAAGCCCAGAAGTGGCATGATCACCAAAGGACTGAGTAAAGTTTTCTTCTTTTCTGTAGTAGTTCATGTGAAATCTGGTACATGAGTAAACAGTAAAGAAACCTTAAAATCTGCTGCAAAGAAGAGGAAGGCAATAATATTGACAGTACTAAAGAATGGCTGTCAAGAGCAATCATCACACTCACAGACAAATGCTGATATACACAGATGCTGTACAGCAAAGGAAAATGTATTACTTAAATTGCGCTCCCAGAAGTCTTATCTCCATGTACCTATATGGAAGCACTCTTCAAATCAGAAAATTTTACTTCTGAGGTATCCAAGAAAGCTGTGGGGGTCAGCTCTTTCCCCCAGCTGTATCACCTATAGGCTATAAAAGGGGTGGAATATGCTACTCTCCTCTCCGTTCCTTTCAGCCAAAGGGTCCCCATTTCTTCCTGAAGCACTGGGGAAGAGAGTAAGAAATGGCTTAGGAATCTATAGACAACAACTTTCAAAGAGCACTTACAGGACTCTCTGCAACTTTCTTGAAATGTTTTCCTACATGCACACATACTGTGGACACTCCTAAGTGGCAGTCAAGTCAGTAAACAACGGAGAAGGGCTCAGGAATCCGGCCTGTCATCCTCAAGGTCCTAGAGCATCATGGAGGACCAACTAAAGATATGCCATTTATTAACAGGGTAATATCAGCTCCAGTGAGCAGTTCTGTGGATCTCAGCAGCTGACAATCGCCATACAAGAAGCCATTTATGTGGTCTAGCTCTGGTTGAATAAACCATAATTAAACCATCAAGTTATTTTTCAGGGGATTAAAAAACATGTTCTTACAGCTTTAGTTTTCCATAACTGAAACTGATAATTCCCTGATCTCTCCTTAGTTGTCATAAAAAAGGTGAAGATTCCTTTCAAGAAGCTGATATTTAGTCAATATAATTTGATACAGCACACCTAATATCCAAGTATTCAAGCCTTCTCAAATGTACACAAAAAGAAATGCCACACCACACAACTAAGAAACTGATCAGCCTTCAAATGAAGCATTGCACATCCTTGCTCCCCGAGGTTACATTAAACAAGTACACTGAGATTAAATTCAAGGATAAACTCCTAAAAGGCAGGCAATTCTCCCTTTGCACTACTAGGGACCTGCTCACTCCTACTGTCCTAGAAGAAAAAACAAGACAAAAGGGCTATGTCAGCAACTGACAACAGAGGGAACCATTACTGAATGCTCTAAGAGGGTTCCACTAAGGGCAGATTCAAACTCACTGCAGAAACAGACCATTACTGGTGGGGCCTGGGGGATGCGAAGAGAAGCCTAGTATGTTTTTAAAGATCTAATAGTAATAGAATGAGAAAAAATTCCACCACAACAGAAAAATTCTCAGCTTGGAAGTGGAACGTCAATATCTTTACCAAATGAATCGTGAATTAAACAGGAGAAGTTACATATTTGCTATTTTCCAGAGAATCCAAAACTATAGACATTAAAGCTAAGATAAGACACTGAGGTGTCTCTCTGCCCTGGCTAAAAATCTTTATTTGACCTCCTGGCCAACTCATTTGTTTCTGGCAGGCTCCTCCCTCATATTAATGCATGCCTCTGATGGACAAATAGATCCATTCTACCAGTAAAGGACAAAAGCCAAAACAAACACAACACTCAGATGGTAAAACTAATTTAAGTACCCAGAAAGACCAAGGTTAGCTGTGCCATCAAAAATAATGACCTCCAACTGTAAGAAATACACCCTGAAATCTACTCAGAGACAGAAGCCATGCTGAAGCAGTGAGTAGCAAAAGTAAGCCTGATCAGATCAAGGGAAGTTCAGGACAGCCAAAGCTGCAATGAGAAGTGTTATGCTCTTGAAGAGGGGTTTAAAAGAGACAGACAGCACAGAGCAATGGCAGAAAACACCAGATGAGTCAAGGTGACTCAGCTGAATAGCTCACAGGAATGAACATACCTCTCCAGTTTTATTGCTGCCTTAGTTACCTGCATGGAAACAGAGCCTTAAGCATACTCAGACATTACGCTAAACTTAAGTTCTTTGGATAACAATCTCTGAGAGATATCCCAAACAACTGAGTATATAGACAAACACCTTAAAAATCAAGTGTTTTTTCTTCAGGAAGAAAGATGAAGGGCTAAAAGCCTACTTTGCAGCAATCACAGAACTGCATTCACTGTGCTGTTTAAGATAGAACAAGTGTGCACATTAGCAGATAACTGAAGCAGCTGCCATACCCACGATATTTTATGGCTAAGCTTTCTTCTTGGTAGATCATTACCTTAGCATTGTGGTCCAGGGAATTTCTTCCACTTCTGAAGGAAGGCCCTCTTTTCTACAACATAAACATCCTTAAAGAAATCCTCTAGGAAAAGCAAAAGTGGAGATGGGCTAGATTTTAAAGAATAGCCAACCTTATGGACTTAGATACTAGAATGTTCCTGCAGATAAATACTTGAAAGCAACATGACCTCCAGAAGCAGCTGGCAAGGGGGCTGTAGTAAAACTGTCCTAGGAACCCATTTGTCTCTCGGCCACTCCTGTCCTCTCACTTCCTTCCAGAGGAAACCATCGTCCAACACCTCCACTACCAAACTCCACTGCCCCCTTCATAACTCTGCACAGGAACTGGGCTTTGCCTGCTCGCAAACAACACAAAGCCCAGACACACCTACTGGACATTCCTTGTTTTCAGCAGGAAATAAATCTAAACCACCAGTGGACAAACTGAGATACTACTATGAAGAGCAGAGCTGTTAGTTTTTTTGTTATTTTCCTGTTTCCAATCCCATTTCCTTACCTGTAAGGTTATTTGCAACCAAACTGGACTAGGGGCTGCATTGCTTGTTCACAGTGCAGGCGCAGGATTTTTGTCTATCATCTCCTGATTCAGCTCAAAAAAATCCGTCTTTGAAATATGGAATGGTGTTTCAGAATATTTAGACATAATTTAGACTTGAATAAAGAATATTCTGTGATAGGATGAGGGGAGGGAAAACACATCTATTGTCACCCTGACTGCTTCAATTAATTTTTTTAAATAAAGTTTGCTTAATTTTAACTTTTAGACACTAAAAATCCTACATAATTTATTCAATGGAGCTCTCTCAGGCTTCTGTTTTTGTTACTCACACCTGCACATGTAAATGGCAATCAAGTCACTTTTTTATATTCTTGTCTTCTCTTAAGCTGATTTCAATTCTTTCTATGGTTTCTTATTGAAGCACGGATGAGAAATTTCAGACAGTTTTCTAAGTAGCAATCACAGCAATGCCAGAAAGAGAAGAAAGACTCCCTGTTCCTCTCTGATGTTGTCTAGTGTAATCTAGACATCCCCTGATTGAGCTACAAAGATTAACCAAGGATTTATCCTTCCTTTTTGGGAAAATTACTCTACTTTTGTTTGGAAACAGAGGACAGGGGTTTCCCTAGTTGTCTTCTTTTTTGTTTGTTTCTTTGTGGAATTGAAGAGTATTACTGGCTATTTTCAGTTTGTCACTTTCAATTACAAGTCCCCATAATTCTACTTAAAAAGAAGTGCTCAGTGAACAAAACAAACAAACAAAAAATCATGAAGGAAACTACATAGGGCAGTAAAGACCCCTGCTGTGGTGCAGGGGCCTGTGCAACACATGTGTGCCACATGGCACTGTAAGTGTGCAAGTTAGCAGAAATGCTCACAGGAGAGTAGACAATATTGTCACCATTAGCAAGTTAAAACATTCTTCATACTGTCTGTGCCAAACTAAACCAAACCAGAAGGCTACCTCAATGAAATAAGAAGTCAAATGAAAACAAAGGTAGTGCAGGGTCCTGGGGAAGAACAACCCCAAGTACCATTACAGGCTGGAGGCTGTCCTGCTGGGAAGCAGCTCTGCAGAGAAGGACCTGGGGGTCCTGGTGGACAACAAGCTGTCCATGAGCCAGCAGTGTGTGGTCAAGAAGGCCAAAGGTGTCCTGGGCTGCACTAGGAAGAGCATTGCCAGCAGGTGGAGGGAGGTGATCCTGTTCCTCTGCTCAGCCCTGGCGAGACCTCATCTGGAGAGCTGTGTCCAGTTCTGGGCTCTTCAGCATAAGAGAGACATGGAACCCTTGGAGCAGCCTTGAGAAGAGATGACTGAGGGGACCTCATCAATGTCTGTGAGTATCTGAAGGGAGGGTGTCAAGAGGACAGGTCCAGGCTCTGTTAGGTGGTGCCAAGCAATAGGACAAGGAGCAACAGACAGAAACTGATGCATGGGAAGTTCCACCTGAGCATCAGGAAGAATTTCTTAACTATGTGAGTGACCGTGCACTGGAACAGGTTGTCCAGTGAGGTTGTGGAATTTTCCTCACTGGAGATAGCCAACAACCATCTGGGCACAATCCTGTACCATGTGCTCTAGGATGACCCTGCTTGAGTTGGGAGGTCAGACTATATGACCCACTGTGGTCCCTTCCAACCTGACCTATTCTGCAATTCTGTGAATTGGACAAGGGAAAAAAAAAAGCATACCAACACTGTAAATTGTGGAAAACTATTTCAGTGGTCATATTTTGCCTGAGGGTATGGGTGCATATGAAGGCAAGGAGTGATCACAATTTTGCACCAGTTTAACAACTTCCTGCCTAAGACTTTGAATTCCACAAAAATTTCAAGACAACCCTATAATTGGAATTGATAAAACCACTGTCATATGTTGGATGGCTATTTTTTAATATGTGAATGTGATTCATTTCAAAGCAAGCAAGCCACTGTTTCCAGTACTGTAGAGAAGCCATTGCCTTGTACTTTGCTTAAACAAGAGTTGGTCAAAAATTCCTGTTACCAGACTGAATGCAATATTGTGACTGAGATGGTGGAGGGGCAAGAGCTGCTTTCAAATCACATGCAGCAATAGAGGATTTTATAGTGTCAGTATCTGTAACAGGAATTAGAAGTTACAATTGTAATTGTAACTCCCATGGTGAAACTACATGTGTATTCCATATGATAAGTTAGCATACTGGTTTAACAAGACAGACTGGACCCAGTCAAGAACAAGCGAGTTACATTTCCTGTAATGATACTTCTGCTTTACCACACACACAGAATCATCAGAGAACAGAAACACTGTTACAGGTATTTAATAACATGCGTGTCAGAATTTCCACATAAGTAGAATACTGCACTCTTAATAGAAGCACTATATTTAATTTCTTCAATCTTAGCATTTATTGCTGCTCACAGCAATTTAGGAAGGAGGAGTGGAAGTTACTGTATGCAAATTTAACAATGACAATTTGCCCTTCCAGCACTTCATTGCAAAAACTCTGAAAGATATAAAGCAAAATTTTGGGAATAGCTTTCTTAGTGTTCTCCTTATACATGTTCAACAACTTATGTCTGCATACCAGGTAACTTGAGTTACCTCAGCTTCTGGATGTCAAACTAAGTGTTTTTGCTAATTACTTTTTCATCCTGCCTATACACCAGTCCCACAGCTTTCGGAAGGGAAAAGGTTTTGCACACATAGGAGTCCATTTATATTACTTTTCTTCTGCAAGAGAAACTATCCCAAGTGGTTTCACTCCTACCACAGGATAAAACAATACAAACTTGAGAAGTTTCTGTTAAATGCTTCCTGTACCTACCCATGGGGCCCTGCTGCTCTGCCCTCAACATAACTGAAGACACAAAACCTGTGGATTCTCTAGGGTCCACAGGAATCAAAGAAAAAAATCTGTAATTCACAAAAATGCAAACTCTCAGGATACTTATTTCCTTCCAAACTAAGAAGAACTGTACAGTCATCTTCATAGAGAACTGGACTTGGCAGTGATTAGTCTCATTAGACTGATTAGAGAATCAGTCTCAAGAAAAGGGAACAAACTCCTCTACAAATGCGATTTACAGTTTGGAACAAGAACTATTTTTGTATCTTAAATATAGGGAAGCCACATCTACAGCTCTTACGTCAATAGAGCTGTGATCCACTTCCACCCTGAAACAGACAGGCAGTACTCCAATTTATTTTCTTTATAGATTCCTAATACTAGATTTCTATTCTGCAGAGAGGGGAGGAAAAAGAAAGAAAAAAGACTATACTGAGCCTTTTCAGAAGGCTTCTCACTTCTAGAAGGGTGGAGAAACTATACAAACACAAATATACAGTATACTAAAATTTATAGAATTTCTATTCTATGTTCAAGTCTGCAGGTTACACACAGGTGCAGGCTGCAAACAGCTGGACTACACTATGGCTGGTTGTTGGCACAGTCTGCTTACAGACCACTAATGAAATTACTGTACAGAGAGAGTTTTAACTTCTCAGTCAGAAGAACTAGCTTGGGCCAATATAGTTGTAACAAAATCTAAATAATTCAGATAAACACTATCATTTAAAGAGAGCTGATGCTTGTTTACAACTTTCAAAGTGTCTTAGGTTAGAGAGATGAAAAAAGGCCACAAGTTGTGGTTCAGAACAGGGGAAGAGAGATCACTACAGTTAAAACAGCAGCCTCTGAACCTGAAACACAAGCAAAATAAATGCAAATACATCTGTAACTAGAGAAGCACCACACAAAAAACTGCCAACCCACCCAGCTGGAGGAGACAACTGAGAATGAGTTTTACAGTAATAATTCTATTTCCATATATACTTAAATTATGAAGGCTCCAAATGCTACCAAGATAATAACCTCTTGGTCAACTACAATAAGAAGCACTATCTAAAACTGTGAAACAAAATACCTTCTATTGCTACAATCCCTGGAAGAAACTCAGCATCAAAGAAATACTATAAGAGAAAAACATGTGACACATTTTACATCAAAAATGACAGGGTTTTTGTTCACTGTATTTGTTCTTTTCCTTTGGTTTAACCTGACAAAATTTATATTAATTTCAGTGCCATTACTGCCAGTACTAATCCAATACCAACACAGTCTACAGGTAATTTACTTTAAGATAAATAAATATATGCAACTCTAACAAATAGAAATAGCATAAGTGCTGATATACTTACTCACTGACTGTTCCAAATGACAGTCTAAAATTAGCACCTTGCATTGCTGCTCAGAGGAACAGTGGATTGACAGAGAAGAAAGATTATTCATTCTCTCTGCTCTCTATATCCAAGGGCTACCAGGTCAAAACAGGATGGGACTCATATAAAAGCTAAGCTAAGCCTCCATCCTTGGCAACTACTAAGGCTTCCTTAAATTATATTTTGAATAATTTTTTTAAGCTTTTCAGACATTGAAACACAAATGTTATGGGCAGATGCAACATTAAATACTCCTATCTACTTATCTTCTTCTGAGTGTCTAAATAGTCACCTTGAGTCAAATTTTTCCCTCATTTTGTGTTTAATTAGCTTCACTGCTTTCTCTGATTGCTTCAATGTCCTCAGCATCTTCTCAGATAGCTCTTTAAAAGAGCAGCTGCAAACTTTACCAAGGCAGCCATTGCTGGGACACTGCTGATTCAAGTAATGAGCTGGAGAGAGTGAACTGCCAAGGATCTTCTTTTCTCCTTAGGAAGCACCTCTGTGCCCCTTTTCTACTGTTACTTTACATCTGTGGCAAACCCAGGTAGGGTTCAACATCAAAGTGTTGCCGTGGTTACTGAGTCTTTCTCACTGAAGAAAAGGAAGGAAAAGAAACTGCTTTTAATTACTGATTTTTAATTAATTTTCAGGAGATTATTTACTGAACAACAACAAAAACCTTGTTAGGAAAATAGGGAGAAGAACAGTGTTTGAGTCAATGACATTTTCTTAACACCAAAAAGTGATGGTTTCCAGAGTAGGAAACCAAAAGTCTCTTGTTTGACTGGAAAGCAAAAAAAAGGGATGGGGGAAGAAGGAGATGAGCTGAGTGGACATTTGTCTTCCCGAATAATGATTACGCATGATGGGTTCCGCTTTCCAGGAGATGGCTGAACACCTGACTGCCTATGGAAAGCAGTGAATCAATTCCTTATTTTGCTTTGCCTGCACGTGAAGCTTTTGCTTCACCTATTAAACTTCCTTTATCTCCACCCAAGAGTTTACCCATGTTGACCCTTCTGGTTCTCTCCCCAACACCTTAGAGGGGCTAATAAGCTGAGTGGGTTGAGCTGCCTGCCAGGGTTAAACCACAACACTGTGGTTTAACTGGTCTCTCAAAAATAGAAAAGGAAAAAGCACCACACTCACATTTATTATGTGATCTATTCTTTTTAATAAAGCTCGGTACTGAAAGATTACACAACAGCCTGGTTTGGTTTTTGGTTTTGTTTTGTTTTTTTTTTTAACTTACTGTTAGAAGAATGGAAGGAATTCTAAGAATTAAAACATCTTCTGACTTACTGAATTGGGGAGTGGGGGTGTTGTGCAGCCACGTGTATGTTAGTGATAGTGTTTATAGAAAGCAATTTCTTCAATACAATAGTAGTAAGAAAAAAATCCTAAAATGTCCTGCTTATTTAGAAATGCTTTTATAAAGATTTCTTGTAATAAACTTGCAACTTCCCCGTGTTACTGCAAAATACAATAGATACCATCAAATGTCAGCATTTAGGAAATACTGCTATTTCTTACTCAGTCTGTCAGACCGATCTATCTTCAAACATTTTTGTTTCCACTACTGTGCCACCTCCAGCATCTATTCCCCTTACACTGACTCATAATTTGTCATTTTTCTTAACTCTCCATAGCCTGGATGTGTGTTTCACTTAAGATTAAAAGCTTTGTATATTGACCTAGCTGGTCATTAAAGCACTTGAACAGGCCGTTTCTTGCAACTGTGCACCTGAACTCAAGCCAAAGTGCCGCAGCGAACTTGTGTTGAGAAACATAAATGTTATCACAACCAAATTCAGAGTAATACATCTAGGAAGAGGGGCCATACCACAGAGTAGGAGACTGTATTCTTACTGGAAGTGGCTCAAAGAGACATGTCAGTATGCAGGGGATACTCCTGATGCAGTATTACTGGAACCAGTGCAATCCTTCACTATCAGGTGATAGTGCACACCAGCGCAGCAATGTCAGACCCGTTTGACAGCACGTGATCGATGAACACAGGAGCCGTGCACGCGCTTCACAGACACGGCACATCAAAGTCACTGCAGAAGAAAGCTTGCTTTTCTTCCTGACTGCAAGAAAATAGGGTCTTGCACCACACAGACAGAATGAGCAGACAGAATGTCTTAATTAAGAAGACAATTAGCCATAGAATTTTTGCAAGGAGAAAATGCCTCAACTAGAGAGCTCTCTGATCTGGGAGAAAAAACTAACAGCCAAAAGTGGAAGCCAGAACTGCTTCCAGACTGCTCTGTATACAAATTAAAATCCCATTAGCAATAAACCACTAGAAAAAACTACCAGATATATGCCAGAAGCTGAGGAAACCAGTCTTCAAATCAAGACCTACAATTTCCTAGAAAATGCATATAACCAAAAAGCAGTTACTGAACTCAGTTAAAGAAAAAAAGATTTGAGAAAATGAAAATAACTTCTGACATAAAATGCTGACCACACAACAGTATAGTTCCTCTTATGAAAAAAAACTCTTATGAGAGCTGAAGACCCAAAGACACCAGCATGATGAAATCTGCTTCCCCTGATTCTTGCATGGCCTTGACTGCACCAAGTGCACACTGTCCTCCTCTCTCTCCCTCTCCATGTCAGCAATGTAGTGTTACCAGAATGCACTACAGTACAGTGGTTCTCCCAGCTATCTCACACAGCATTTGAAGGATAACTGAGAGGAACAGGAGACTTCTAAGAGTAGGGCACTGATACAAACGTAACAAGCTGTTTCCATGGAGTTACTCTTTTCCAAAATCTATGAAAAACCTTGCAATCTGTATGTATTTACAAGGACAGCATACTGTTGATCTTGTGTAAACTACAGTGTAAAATGATACTATTTTCAAGCTTTTTGCTCCTCTAGAAATACAACTTCCAAGACTAGATTGCCAGAGTAATTCTCTGTTATTTAGAATATAACAGATACCTTTATTTTAACCTTCCCCTCTATGCAGGCAAGACCTTTTTTCTTCCCTTCTCCAAACACAAGCACTTCAAGCACAGAACAAGCTTTGACAGATACCCCTATCATCACTGAAAATATTCTGTGTACTACATTAGTAAGTAATTCTTCCTAGATCAGATGAAGTTATCTTTCTCTTCTGAGAAACACTACTCTCTCTGATTTGGCAGCAAGTAGCTGCTGCAAATATCTCAAGCCTCCTCAGATGCAAAGTTTTGCTAGAAACACTACTGCAGGAAAAAAATGGGGCAAGGGTAACAACACAGAAGAGAAGGAGTTCCCCATTCTGCACTTAAATTACTGCAATTTTTACTGAGGGAAAACTAACCTATAATCGATACCTTTGGCTCAGTCTGACACAAAAAACTCATGAGGCATTTCAAGAGTTCTGCATTTAGCTTTAAATATTAACCAGGTATCAATGAAAAAAACAAAAAACATTGAGACAGTCACAGTGAGGTTTGGAGTCCTCCAGTGAGAACACATGATCACAGAATAACAATCCTGGCATTGTCCAGCTGACTATAAGCCCAAATCAAGCACTATATAGTCAATGAACAACTACATTCACTGTCATACAAAAATGTCCCATGTAGAGTTTTCACAAGATCTCACTTCATGTCAATGTGCTGTGGTGCAATTAAGAAAACTAATAGCTGATACTTAATTGACCTACAAACCAGGTGTGTCCCCTCAGCTGCTTCCATAAGTAAAACATTTACTTTCCAACACAAAAGATCTTTGCATGCTGCTGTTGGAAAAAAAGGCAGATTTTATTCTTCTGTTGACCTATGGACTTCAAAATGGTTAACTTCCTACATGTGGGACATGCAGCAGTCTGACCACAATAACAGTTTGTGTTTAAGATAATGTGTCCTCAGATATCTAACCTGAAACTAAATATTTGCTGCTTAATGAACTGGTGCATCAGGCAAAAAGCTATGAATAGAGGGACAAAAATATTCTTGCAGCAAATCCAAAGTCAGCCCCTTCTCCAGCTGACAATGCTTGAATCTGCTTCATCTTTTTTCATTCGAGAAACTACCCTTAATCAAATTCTGAGAAAGAAATATACTCATTCACCCTGCCTGCTGATGTATAGATCACCTAATTGTATTAGACATCAAACAAGAAAGCTGTGGTTCCTTAATAAGGTTAGCATAATAAAACAAGTAGCCTGAATATAAAATAAATTTGCTAAGAGTGCACTTACACTTACAGAGACTGAAGTAGTCGCAGATTTATATCACTGCAGACCGAAAAGAATAAAAATGCTCCATTTCTGAAAGTGTTAAAGACTACTAAATTTTCCTGCAGTGACAGTATCTGAGCAGTCACACACATCATTAATATTCAACAAAAGTGTTCCCTAATGAAAACACAATTACTTTAATTAGTACTTTCATGAAGGTTCACAAATACAGTACAGCAAGCATTTACGTCAACATAACTTTCCATGCCCACAGTGCCCAAAAAACCACAAGACATACCTGATTACTGCTTTTGGCAGCAGAGTTGGTCTGAGCTGTATTTGAAGAAAGGGAATCAAAAAAGGCTTGGTCAGCTAATGAGTTACCACAGCTAATGCCATCTTTTGAACCTTCGGGTATAATCTGAAATGGAAAAGGTTCAGAAAGATTTTTCATCCTTCAATTAATCAAATGATGCTTTATCATATATAATCACCCTAACACTCGTATCACTAGCCTTTAAGATGTTTGCATAAAACCTTTTAAAATTCAAATTCAATTGAATTTTTTACAAGAAACTGACATGATACTCTGGATGATTTACTTCCACACCAGATAGAACTAGTTTGCCTTACAACTACAACATGCAAGACTGCTGTGTCCGTGAACACTTATCTATAAATTCCTTAGGGATTAAAGGTTGTTAATATAAGTGCCTGGAGACTGGGAACTCAGTGCTCAGAGGATGGATTTGGGATAGTAAGTTTAGAGAGCCAAAAGCTACCAGACCATGAGCTAACCAACTGAAGCAAAAACACAAGGTCANTTTTAAATAAACACAGCACTGGTGAAGGAAGAGAGGCACGTGCCTTAAGAAGCTGCAGGAATTATACCCAAGGTCTTCACCCACCTAACCAGCAACCTGCACACATGCAGACACTGGGCCATTCAACAGTGAACGAGATTCCAGTCTTTGCACTGAGATCTCATTCCATACCCAAAACAATACCATTGGTCCTTAAACAAAAATCAGAACAACACGCACTGAAGAAACAAGAGAGGGTCTCAGTAAGAAGAAAAGCTGAGTAATCCCTGGATTTGGTAACCCACATCCTGAGCCCCAGAAATGTGGCTCCATTTCAGACTTATGAGCATGTGGCGAGTCTGCCACAGCAACACCAGTGTAACCTTGCATTACTCATTTCACTTCCATATTTCTATCTTCAGACAGAAAAAACCCAATTATTGGATTATGAGACCCCAAACTCAAAGCAGATTCAAAACAACTCATGTTCTGCAGATCAGCAGTATTTACTATAGACAGCTTCCTGTTGCATTTCTTGGGAAAACACTAAGAAGCTCTGGAGCTTTGAATGTCATGTTTACCCTGGTTTCCAAAACCAGCAACAATTGCTACAATGAGATTATATATTCCAAGTTTTCTGTTGGAACATTTCAGTCTGGTCAGCAAACCAGCAGATGGCCTTCTCAGTAGTTCTGCTTTATTAGTGCAGAGCAGTGTGGTCACTTACCTCAACATAATCTGTTGGAACAAGTCCTCTCTCGCCTTGGCTGTTTTTTGCTTCTAACCAGCCTCCACCAACATCCTAAAGGAAGTAATATAGAAATAATTTTGCTAGATGGATCCCACAACATGCTTCAAACAGCTCAGCAGGAAGCATTGTCTTGCTATCAAATGTCAAATGCTCAGCAGGAAGCACTGTCTTGCTGTCAATGTTCAAAACACAGTTATGACTGTGTAACTGAACAAACTAGCTCAAAGCTGCTGAAGCAGCACATACTCATTTAAACATACCGCAGACTGAGCTGGTTTTACACAGCTATTCTGGACTTTAGATTTTTAACAAGCATAAAGGGAAAAATGGTTGATTTTTCAGCACTTTTGATCATTTATGAAACCACAGTCAGTCTGGCCACAAACTGTATAAAACCACAATTATTAGTATGTCAGTTTCAACGAATTAATTTTAATCAATAGACTATGAAGAAACAAGACTCAAAGAATTAAGCTGTTGGTGATATCTGTAAAATCTCTGCCTCATTTATTGCAGGTGCAGAGATGTGTGATGAGTGAGAGCTATCACCCCCAGAATGTTAAGGCTATTCTCAAGATTAAAAGAACCACGTGCCACATGAGATCTGGACTCATTCTTTCTGCTTCACATTTCTTTTCAGAGGCAGTCTTATGCTATTAGTTTAGAAAGAACTAACAAAAGTTCAGCTCTGATCTCAGTGGGACATCCTGATATTGTTGGAGTTTTTTTAAACACATATTCTACATACACTAAGAAAGCTCTATAGACCTTTGCAGTTAAGTGAAGTTAATTCCAGGACAACATTATCTGCAATAAGCCAGCTCTGTTTTAAATCAAACAGTTCAGGGAATACATATATGTCAAGCTAGTTCACAGATGAAAATTGGAGACACATATGCTAGACATAAATCACTGAACTTTAGGTTTTCTGATTTTCTTTTTAATTGATGTTTTTGTTTATTCACAATTTTGTTCTTTCACTTCCAAGTTTTATGTAATCCTGAACTTTACGAGCACTCCAATAAGGAGAAGCCTACTTATGTATTCAAGAATTTTGCAGTAAAGATCAAGGAATTAGTGAAAATAACAACTTGCATTTATTTTTTCTTACATACCTAAAAGCTTAAAACAAAAATAATTAGACATCTCAGATTATAAATTCAACTAGCTTGGTTAAGCTGCAAGAGCAATGACGTCTTGAGCCAGAAGTCATATTTGCACTGCTGCACTTAAAAGCAATCATCAGTGGACTTGCATGACTTAAGCTATTGCCTTTTAAACTTATCAAAAAAGATCAGAGACTTGTGGCAATTTATCATGGACAGCAAAAAAACAGTTTACTTGGTTTTGAATACATTGCCTTAAGCCACAGATGTCTTGGTCAGTGAGAACTAGCTTAAAATTGGTGATCTATTTATTTATATTTAGTCTTACTTTTGTGAAACGGCATTAAGCTCCTGAATTCACAGAGCACACTATCCAAAATGGTGCTGGCTCTATTAAATATCTGCTTCAAGTGTTTAAGATCAGTGGAACTAAAAATTATCAGGATTACACATGACTAGGATCTTCAAAGAATTAAGTTTATTCTGCAGAATCCATGTGTTTTATACAAATCGATAAATAAGACCTGGCTTCATGATCAGGTGGCTTTTGTTTGTATTTGTTTTAAAAGGCAGGTGTATCCACTAAGCCATATCATTACACAAAAATTTGTTGATTCAAAGCAGAATCAACTAATACCTTGTTACCAAGGGTAAGAATTATATAGGACAACTAAAGTACAGGGAAATTCAAAATGTGGACATAAATCAAATGTCAGTGCTGAAAAGTCCTATTCATTTAACAATGCCCTGATAGCATTGTGATTGTACTGTCCCCACTTCTTCCCTGTACCTTGTCCATATTTCTTTAATTATGAAAGGACACAAAATTTCAGTAAATTTTTTTTGTTGTGAGTTCTTTACTGAACTTGGAATGCTGAAGTCATTGATTAAGAAATTCAAAACCTAGAAGTGAGCTGGATGTCACATTTAAATGCAAGTGGCAAGCTCCTGAAAGATTACATCCACACAAAATGTGCGTATTGGGCACACAAAAATAGACAAAGTGTTTAGATGTAAAGGCTACGGCCACCATTAGCTCCTTCCTCTTACTTGTTTCAGCTCTGTTTAGAGGAAAACAAAGCTGAGCACATTCTTAAGTGTGTGGGCACAGTTTGAGAAGGCCCCACCCTTCAAAACATTGCATTTGTTTCTACAATATTCTTAGAAAAGTCTTTGTATTCCGGAGGTTTTTTTGCTAATTCTTCAGGGAAGGGTAGCCAGGGCTTTCAGATGTCAGCAGCACCATTTTCCTTCCATCTGCTGGTAGAAGTAGGTCAGGAAAGTGCACTGAAGCCAATTCCATCTCAGTGTTCTTACCGGGTTGGTGATTGTGATGATCTCCCCTTCACTGACCGTCAGCTCATTGTTTCCAGGCTCAGCAGCAAAATCATACATAACACGAGCCTGTATGTGGGAAAGAATGTAACAGTGAGACTTCCACCTTATGTAGAAGATTTCATTAAGGAAGTATCAGCACAAATTATCCTTAACTTACAGAAACAGTAAGTGGGGTAAGGCTGAGTATACAAAGAGCAACTCAGAACATAGGAAGCTGACATTTCCTAGATTTGAATTGCAAACTCAACAACATCAACGACTTTAGAAGATAAAAATCTCATGTGGAGCTCGTTGAAGATAATTTACCAGAAGGATTTAAGACTTGTTCTCCCTCATGTCCAGAATTATATGTACAACGTTTTCCAGGGGAAGAAGGAAAGGCTTCTAACTTCAGCAAACTATTCAATTTTTTTTAATAATCAAGACATATTCCAACTCCAATTTGGGAAAAGGGAAGTAGTTCATAGAGCAAGCAATTCAGAAAAAGAAAAGCAAGTAACTGTAGATGTAAGTAACCACTGCTGTGCATAAAATGTAATATGTAAAATTATGTTTTGAGACTCTATATGGGAAGAACTATGTAAATGCAGAAACAAGCAGTGAGAGTAGGCTTGTTACATCTGGCATGAAGAGGGAGGGAAAAACAAAACCAACCTAATTTTTAAGTGTTTAAATATACAAAGGCTTTGCTGTGCACTGACTCTGCCCTTACATGACATAAAGAAATGTTTGAAACATTTGATTTTACTAATAACATTTGGTGTACAGCAATGAGTTCCTTCTTGTACTTGGAGGGCTAGGGGAAGAAAAAAAACCTAAGCAAAAAATATTTTCCGTCAAAGGAGACAATAAAATAATTTCTGTTGAAAGTAAGCTATGTGATAGGAAAAAAAAAATACCAAAAGACAGACATTCACCATCAAGTCTTGCCTGTCTCAAAACTGCAGATTGTTATGATCCCCACCCAGACACAACTTCTTACACAAAACCAGAGGAAAACAGAATTTCCCATCCCCACATGTTAATTTCACAAGTATCATGTGGAAATACTTCTGGCTGGTCAAAGTATATTTTACTTCAGTGTAAATAAAAACAGAGATGAGAAAAACCATACGTTTCAGCTGTTCAGCTGACAAATCTAAACCCAAGCCATGCACACAACAAATCAAACACCTGCTCTTCTCCACTAGAGCAGCACAAAATTGCACAAAACCGTGTGTCCTAAGCACTCCCTTGCATGAAAACTTTTCCCTTTAGAATGGAGGCTTTCAGCACTTTCAGATTATGCCATGCAAAACAGAGATGAAGAAGCAAAAACTGTGTTTGATAACAAGACTGACTGCTTTCTTTCCAGCAGCACATCTGGTCTCCATGGAAATAAGGATAAGCAGCCTTACTTTCCTGAAAAATGAACTGGAGAGAAGCAGCACACCTTTTGAAATACAAGAACATTTTAAGCAGGAGTGTAAAAAGCATCATTCTCCAGAGCTCTTCCCTCAGCAGTAGTAGATGGAGGTGTTGAACATGCCCTTTTTACAGTAGGTTACCAAGATCTATCCACTTTCTGCAAGTCAATTTAACTGCACTTAGATGCTGAGCATCTGAATCATGGGAAAATCAGCTTTCTTAACCAGGGAGACTTCCTAGCCTTTTTCAAGTAATACACCATCATATTAAATTCTTACTTCTATTCACAGGAATGATGAGAGCTTACCAGGACAAAGGCAACAGACAAATTTTATCAGCCTTCAGAAAAACTGGTAAAACATCCCCAGTGATGACCAGACTGGAAAGGTAAAATGTATTTCTGTCTAATAAAAAAACAGATGCAAATACTAGATCCTCCAGACACAGCAGTGAAATAGAAGTTACTCAGAAAAAAAAAAAAATGGAAGCATTGAGCTTGTAGAGAAGTGGAAAAAAAGGGATACATAGAATTTAATAAAGTCATTACACCAAAGTCACCTGTTCTGGATGCCTGTTTCAAAAGTTAGAAAAAGTAGAAAACATGGGAAAAAATACAAGCAAGCCTTGCTAACTACAGTTTAAGAAACTGAAAAATGTATTTTTAAAAATTTGCAGTGCTACAGAAATGAATTATTACAAAGCATTAAGAATTTGAGGTACATCTGAATCCTGTATATTGACATTTCAAAAACATTCCTTATCTTTTTCTACTCTCCATTTCACCCTCACTTCTAGGTTCACTTGCCTAGGCTGGAAATGGAGACCTCAAGAACTTTGGGCAAGTAAGCTTCAGCACTACCCTCCAACTGTTGAGATTTAATTGGGGAAATAGTATAAACTCAACCAATTCCAAAGTAAAACTAAGTGACTGTTTTTGCCCCAATTAATAAGCGTATAGTTAACAATGGAAAGCCCCTAGCCTTTCCCTGGGCAGATACATCAGCCCCAAACCTATTTAAATTTCTGACAATTAGTTCCAAAATACTACAAAATGGAAAATGGTTTGACTTTCCAATAAGCTTTTTCCTTCTTACTGGCCATAAACATTGTGTCCAAGTAGCAGGCAGAACTTAAAAGACAGATCTTTGTAACTCAATGCAAAATTGCAAATGGGCATAGAAAAAAGCTTTTAACAAGAAAAGGATTTTAGCTCCATGGCACTGCAATACACACACTGAATATCAGACCTAAGCTTTGGGACACTGAATATTCATAAAATGGCAATCTCTGATGAATTCCAGATCATGTAATGAACATCACAAAGAGAACTTGTTCAAAACTCAGCTTAGGAAAAAAAATTGTTACAGCAACTGTTGTGTTTCATATTTACTTCTGATCCTATACAAAAGGATCAAACAGTCCAAGAACTATAAAACTTCAGAAATTAAAACATTTTGTTAGTGAAGGCCACTGCTTCCTTTGCAGAATACTGCAAACATGCAAAACAAGAAAGAACCATTAACAAATCTATTCGCACTCTAAGAAAATTAATTTCTTCTACCGGTTGCATGTATATCTCCCCTCTCCTGCCAGAACCTCTGCTCCACGATACAAATAGTTCTGGATTCTGAAGTTGTTTTGTCAGTTCCTTTGAGAAAAAAAAACCCTGCTAATCCAAAAAGTTTTAACTGATTTCATTGCCAGAAAGCAAGTCTGGTTGTTATACTGTAAGCTACTGCCTCCTTTTGCTCAGGTGGCAACAGAGCATCTCCACTGGGAGTTTGGAACACATCCTGACATTCACCTCATGCTCTCTCATGTGAGGAAAGGCTGGCATGGATTAAGCAGAACTCTGCCTCAGCACATGCCAAAAAGGAAAGGGCTCCATATTTTGCAGTTTCTCCAGGATGAGAGGGAGCTGTTTTGTCTACAATCCAAGATGGGGGAAACCAGTAAGAGTTAAAGGAAAATTAGCTTTTCAGCAGTATGGAGATAGAAACTTAGACTGTAATAAACAGAAGGAAATAAAAAGGAAACTGGCAATTCTCAGTGTTCTATCAGCATTCTTTGCAGCTGGTTCTACCTGCTGTAGTTACACAACTGTAATTGGGACTGTAGTTTCCCAATTTACAAATTTACTGACTTACTACAGTGTGAAGCTTCCCAACATCGAGAAGTTCTAAGCATTGCAATCAATAATTATAACTGTCTTTTTAGAATGATGATAGAATCATGCCTAGAAATACTAAAACACCAAAGATTCCCCACATTGAAAAGCAGTATCTAGATTAGTGAAAGGTATTATTCCTCTGCAGGCCTGGAGCAGACTTAGTTTTTCTCCATTACTTCTGTCTGAGTCGAGTACTTCTTCTCTCCGCAATATTAAAAACCAAAAGGACAAAAAAACCGAACAACAAAAAACAGAGAGCATTTGCCAATTTATTTCTGAAAGCAAACTTAACACTATGCAACTCTACCTGTCAGTGTCAAGGCTCTTCAGCATAAATGAAGTGGGAAATAAGTTGCAAGTGTAATGAAAGTAGCAAAAAGAAATTAAAATTAATTTCCAATGAAAGGCTACAGTGTTGCTTCACTAAGTTGCTAGATGAATATCCAAGATCTCTGCAGTGGATCTCTGATCCACTGGCTCCTGCTGCATACCCCCCAGAATCTTGAAAGAGGTGATAAGGCAACAGAAACACGTATTTCTCATGAGAGGGATCTTTCTGCCTTTTCCTAGATATTTCACTCAAGGTTCAGATGGAAAAGCACCTTACCCCGAAACTGAACAGTCCTGATGTGCCCAGGGCCACACTTGCCTGCATTACAGTTCAGCTGCAGCAGGGTAGCTCTGTCATGGAAAAGGGCTCTGAAAGCCCCTGTGTATTTCTCACCAGCCATAAGCAGACAGGCTAACAGCTAATGCACATCAGTTGTGCTCAGAGCAGCTTTTACAACAGCTTCCCTGCCTAAGCCTTCCCTGAGACGAATGACCAATGACCTACAGAGACTGCCTACTAGTTTTTCTTTAAGTTCATACTTCTGAAGCAAAATTTTTTGTAATGCTGGACTTCCTGACTGCAATGCAACAGTTCTGCATCAAAGTATGCTTTATAGCACAAAAATTGGAGAAGCCCCTAAAAAATTGGACAGACCTTTGAAAATGTTTTCCCTATGCACAGGACTTCACTGGTATTAGAAAGAGATCTAGTGTTACACCACAGAGTGATCTGTTTCGACCATGTGTTACAATTTAGGAAACTTGTACCACAACTGCTTTTCTTGGTCAGCTGGCAGCGGCAGATAGTACAAAGGAAATATCCATAGAAGTTTCATAGCATGAAATTTCCATAACTGCACACATTTCTCTTCACAGTTAGCACTTCAGCAGTTCAGTGCTTCAGCCACCCTGCACTGCTCTTGCCAACAGACAGGGATTCACAGGCTTAAATTGCTTGGTGCCACTGTAAGAAATAAAACTACTGTATCACAAAAGCAAGATGGCAACACCTTATGCTAGTGGCAGCAATTTCTATATTCACAGAAAGAGGATCAAATTCTGGATTTCTCTTTTGGGAAGTATATGAGACAGGTAAGTGCAGGTTTCTCTGCAATCTACTGGAGGAGCAGAAACCAAAATTTGGGAAGCCTGGCAGATTGCCAAAAATATTTTTTTTTTTTTTTTAAATAAAGTTAATCATTACCATTGGCTCTAAATAAGTCAAGTCCTCACATTTTAAATGGCTGTGTCAGTAGGAGGAATTGAACTTTTCTTCTAGGACAGTAGCCTAAGCTTTTAGCTGGGATGAACAACAAAGGGCTTTTGGTCACCTCAAGTAACTCCAGCAACACATCTGGTATGAATAAACTTCAGAACAGTTTGCTACAAAAACTGCTTCAGTTAGTACAAATATTCTTCAGTAGGTCTGGTAAGCATAAAACCTTTGAAATCCATTGCTTGTGAAATACTGATAAGCAGTATGTTGATCACACCTGGAAGCACAGAAGAGGGAAATGCATTTATTTCTTCCCAGACTTCATTCTATTAGTTATCTTCTAAAAGGTTTCTGGATGTGGGCTTGGTTTGTAATACATTTTTGGAAGGCTTCTTTCTTTTTTTTTTTCCACATATATTGTTTTTGGAAGTAAAATATTTATTCTAAAGGGCAGTTCTAAGAGAACAAAATAGAAATAGCATAGCTGGGACACAGATTGGGATCTCAGGATTAGAGAAATTAGGAATGCAGAAAGAAAATAGTAAAGACAAAAACCTAGCTACAAATATATCAGAAATTAGCAGTATCTTTGGATTGCATCCAAAATAATGGTTCAAAATGAAGCATTTAATCTAAAAAGTGACAATACTCTTCCACACAAAAGGCAACTAAAACTACTTCTGCAATTTCTTTTGTGTACTGATCTTTCACAGCAATTTGCCCTGTGATTGCTGTCTATAAAAAACTACTGGTTTTTAGGTATTTTACTGCTTAGAACAAGTGCAAGACATCTAACTTATTATCAGCTGAAGCAGAAGCCTTAAACCCCTCGCTGTCTTCACTGCACCAGTGAAGCTCCAGGGAAGACATAGGGTAGGCATGGATCTAAATGACAGCTTTGTCTCACCATTCTCAAACAGACTACTTAAGTTGCCATGTTTTAATCAGTACATCTTGGAAAAAACACTCTCCACAGATCAAAACACATGCTAAGTCCCACTGTGGTTATTATAGGGAATACTGCAAAAAGTTTAAAAGGGCTGGTGTCCAAAATGCTGAGAAAAACAGTAAGAATACAGGAACACAGACAGGAGCCTCTCATGTCTATCCCACCTCAGAGGACTGAGGACACCATCTTTCTTCCAACAGTGGCTAACATTTAGGTAGATTAATAATTTCCTCTATCAAACTGTATCAGAGTGCAAGGCAAAGTGTGCATTTGGATAACCTCTGCAGAAATAACAAGCAGCTTCTCAAGTGCTATGACTCTCAGCCTGGAGTGGCAGCTACTCTCTGTGCTGCCATGGTAAAGAAATGTCTACATGTTCCTCTCACAGGCTTTCCTAAGAGAAAAGAAACATAAAAAATTGACAACAGAAGCATAAGAGGACACAAGGGACACTGTCTTCTAAGACAGACTCCCACAGAAACAGTATCTTAGGAATTCAAGAGATTACACATGATATACTAGCAACTGCCAGTATAGTGATAAAGATTTATTATTATGAAGAGGAGACACCAATGTTTATATTTTTAACTAATATAGAAAAACTGGAGAAAATGTATATTGCTTGTACTGTGTTAGGCATCACTTCTTGTGTATGTGCCCCACAACATCTGCTTAGAAAACTAGCTTGAAGGAACTGTAACATTTTATACTATGAGTTTATTAAACAATAAGCAAAGAATAAAATTCACATGTTTGATTAAAACCTCCCTATAGTATTAAATTTCTTTTCAATACAATTTTGTTTTGCTTTCAGCAACATCAGAATTAAAGCAAACTCATCCAAAAAGTGAAACTAAGTTCAGTAAAGAATTCCACTTCTGGATGAAGAGAGGCCACAGTATTCAGGTATCACTACTCCAAGTTCCCTCACCAGCTGTAACTGCTGGATCCTGACATTACAAATTCACATTAAAAATGTCTCTTAATCCACTGGCTCACTTTCCTCTGAACAATTTTTCAACTCTAAAATAAGTTCACTAGCCTGCAGCTAATCATTTGAAGTCAACAGTACTGACTATAAGCATAATAGAAGCAGATTAAACACAGACAAAAATCTAAGAAACAAAGACTTGCATAATTTCTTCCTGCTAGTAAAACATGCTTGCAGACAGATGTAGAACTCAGAAGCTGCATGTGCCTACAATATTTCAGGCAGTTATTTAATTAAGTATTTACACTGGATTAAAAGGTCTACCTCATATTGGAATTGATGATAAAGCATGAAGAGTTTCCAAAAAGTGCAAAACAAACTCTGAAGCCTTTATAGGGTAAGGGACAGGAATGCAATACTTAATTCCCACCAACGTGCATGTGGTTTAAACCCCTGGCACTTCTAGAATTAGAATCAAAGTGTAATAAACTTATCTTGAAACCATTTCTGTATGATTTTGTGTAAGATAGAAGTGTCTAGGCAAGTTCTCAAGTGTTACAGAGACTTGGAAATGTTTCCTGTAGTAATAAAGACAACAGCTTACTAGCCTCTTCAGCAGCTTGGGCTTTCCTCACTGAGGACCGATTAGCTCTTCAGATTTACCACACAGGACTTCACTGTCTTGCTGAAAATCATTTTTTGGTCATGAGAGGCCACCTCAACTCAGTTCAGGCTAGGCCCACTCATTTTTTGTTACATATTTTATTTTGGATTCACAGAACATGAGCTTCTTTACAGCTGCCTACCAGTAAGCAAACATCAACACACCCCAAAGCCCACTGAAATGTGCTCCTGGCCAGCATTACAGGCAGAATGCACACCAAGAACTTGCATTCAAGTGAATTTCTACACAGCAAGCCTCTTGTTCAACTCAAGCATCTGGAACTAAAAGTCATTGATGCAAAATGAGGTCCAAAACGGTTATATGACTAAGATCTTTAAAAAGTGTGAGAGTATAAAAGATCTTAAAATCTTAAAGTGTTAAAACAAATTATAGCTTCTTTCCTTGCAGTTATAAGCCAGGTGGGTAGATAACCATACCACAGAGCATGAAAAAAGCAAAGAGAAACTGTGATGTTTTCCAGATTTATATAGCAGTGCTCAAAAATTAATAAAGTCTGAAAATTATCTATAAGCAGTTCAGTGGTTAAAAAAAAAAAAAGCAGCATATTTTCAGAATAACTATCATGCACTATTAAAAGAGGTGCTTGGTTACATTTTGGTGTGTTCGTACTGACTTATTTATGGGGTATTGTCAGACCCAAGAACAGAATCTCCACACACCCAAGCAATGAAGCAAGGGAAATTCAGTTGCAGAAATATATTCAAGACACCCATGTGATATTTCCAAATACTGACTCAGATACTCCCCTGAATCACATCTGAGCTTTCTGTTGGGTTAAGCACCTGAAAAGCTTTTTTCTTGTTTAAAACATTAAAACTAGTTATCAGTTAAAAATGTACTGTAAAATTTCTACCATGAGTGAGAAGCTCCAGTGATATCAGATCATTTTCAGAATCAGTTTACTGCGCTGCTCCAAGGGCCCAGCCTTCCCCATGTTTTCCTTTCTGAGAACCAACCTTTTCCAGATCCTCAGATAAACTGGGGACTCAACAATTTCGAATTTGAGAGGATTAATTCCATTTTCCCCATGACTACAGAATGTAATAAATGCAGCAAGTACAGCATGGGTTTGTATTTACGGATGTCAGGCAGGATACATTTACCTCAAGTGTGATTAAAATCTCTGCCTAGATTAATCATTACTGTGTCTCTAAAATCAAACTGCAACTGTTTGCTGAACTAATATTTAATGGTGTGTTTCAGAAGCCTACTGTGCCAAGTCCCCTGATGTTTGCCTGAAACTTTAGGGCCACCACTGTTGCACCCTCACACCCCGAAGAACAAGGCCAGTAAGATGTGAAGGTTTCAGAAAAAGCCAGCAGCATTCACCAGAAAAATCACCACATTGTGACCTACTCATTAAGACAGCTTGTAGTCACACAATAGTGCTGCCTCTATGAGAGCAGAGATTAGAAAAAATTAGTAATTATCCTAATGACTGGAGAGCACAAAGTTTTGCTAAGGTTATCTAGTGAATTTCAAGCCCTCTCAAACTCAGCACAGCACTATACATCGTGGATATCAATGTACCACACACACAGGATACTCTAGAAGCAGATGAACACCTGCTAAAGCAAACTAAGTGCATGTTAAAGTGATGCTACTTCAAATAAAACTTCATCCGTAAAATACAGAATGTACTACTCTGAAGCCCCAAACACTGGTAAATATTAATAGAAAACATGCTCAATAGCATGCTCACTGAAAGCAGCTGGGAAGAAACCTGAAATGCAGCAGAATGTGCTCTCCACATGGAATTCTGCTAAATTCTCTGTTACTTGAGTAATCAACATTAATCGATATACTAATATTTTGTTATCTCTTAGTTCTTATTAGAAACACTATTTTGTGAAAGCCTATGTTTACTTCTATTTTATGAACACAAGTGAGGAAACTTACACCAACATAAATGCATTACCATTTTATCAGAGGAAGTTTCTTTACTCTAGAAATGGGCAAGGTTCACATTTTTGGGGCTCAGAAGTATACAAGCCTACAGCTATTTTAGGCTTTTCCATTGGAAGTGTAGAAAAGTACAAGACCCTGTAAGGTTAAAAACTTTATTTCATGATAAACGGCAGCTCAAATAAGCAAAGTTCAGTCATTACACCTGGCCAGAGAACACCCAGCACTTGATCTGGATATTAATGACCTGCAATTAAATGCAATGTGCACACTAGCAATGTAGGTATATCCCACTTTAAGACAAAGAGTTAGAAAAAGAAGAAAAAGAATGCCTGGATAGATACATTTAATTAAAAAAAAAAAAACCAGCAAAAACTAACAAACAAACAACAAAAAACCCCATCAAGAGATATAATGAATGACAGAACTGGATTAAGTCATGCAACATTTAAAGTTTGACAGAACACCTCACAAACTTTTCTTGTACCAGCAACCTTTACAGTGACAAAAAGCATCAAAGAAGTCTGAAAAGAAAGTTAGAACTTATGCTTCCTTATGAATTACTAGAAGATTTGGCAGCTTGACAGAATGTGACAGAGCTGTTGATAAAGAAATTGTAATCCAACAACCTTCATACAAACTTCCAAGACTGTGGTCTAGTTATCTGTAGCAAGGAAGATGCGTAATTTTGTATTCCACAAGCAATCATTTTCAGAAGAAAAATACAGGGCATTAAGGAAGGAAATTACAATACTGCTGGAAGAAGCGTGCTGTGACTAGGTAAGCACTAATTATGTTATATTATCATATGCAGTTGCAACATTCAGTTACTGAATTAAACTTTGAAACCCCCC
>WEIU01001716.1:36965-64162 GCA_013389925.1 Aegithalos caudatus | reverse complement strand
GGGGCTCTTTGCCCGCAGCCTTTCCGCCAGGGCCGGGGGGAGAGAGGCACCCGCTGCGCTGCGGGGATCCCCGGCGGAGCCGCCCCGGCCGGTCCCGGGGGCGATGGGGGCGGACGGACGGACAGACCTTGCCCATCCCCCGTACCCTCAAGGGCTTTGCTTTGTAGTCAGAGTTTGGCCTCACATTCTCGCTCGCGTGGGGGAGAGAGAGCCCGCAGGAAGGCGTTATGTGCCCCTCGGGTGCCTTTGAATGGAAATCTCAAAGCAACCATACAGCAAGGATTTTTTTCCTCGGCCAGGCTCCATCCACGGCTGTCAGAGCGGTGTACGTCGTCCCTGAGCTGTTTCGGCCGGGCCTTGGTGTACAGCAGTTACGAGCAGCAGTAAAAAGCACCAAGGAGATGCTCAAGGTCGGTAGTATTCCTGTTGGGTGCTTTATGACCATGTCATAAAAACTACCTGCCTCCCCACTTGACTTCCAGCCTGCAGGAGAGATGACATGGGACACTAAATAAAGGGAATTTGAAAATACAGTGGCAGTGATCTTGCAAGGTAGTGCGCCATCCAAAAATTGCAACTTCTTGTTGGTATATATATATAGAATTACAATGCCCTTTGTTTTTTTGTTTTTTTTTTTGTTTTGTTTTGTTTTTTTTTTCATGTTGGTATATTTTCCCAACAAGAGCTTTATTAAAAGAGAAAAATACATTCACAGGTTTGGTTGGATTTTTTACACTGGAAAAATTTTTCCTAGTCGGACCTGTGAAATAGTTTCCATGGAAAGTACGGATAAGGAAATAAGAGGAAGCTGGCTGTTCATTTGCCACCACTTTTTGAGGGATTGAACGGATTAACTTCAGAAGTTTTCAAACTCATTTGCTTCTGTTTTTAGCTTTTTCAGAATTCAATTAAATACAACATTTCCAACTTCCTACTCTGTAACAGCGGTACCTAAAGTGAAACCTTTGTGTGTGGCTCACAAATGACGTTGTAGGACACCACTTTTAAGCTGAAATCATGTATTTAGCGTCAGTTTTGCCATGTGGTCCATCAACAGACTGGCATCTCATCTACCTTACAAGCAAAAGTCCCTGAAGCTGGCTTCATTTCTGTACTAAGACACCCTGTTCTTCCACCTTCTCAGCAAAGATCTTTCCAACATGGCATGTTTTGATCCAGTCATCTAGTGAACATCTTATAAAAAGGAGAGAGCTATGAAACCCAAGGGACCCAGCACTGTCTCCTTTAGGGATCCTCAGCTGATAGGTATGTGAAAGGACACACTCTGTCCTTTCTCCAGATGCTGCTTTGCCACGTGAAATATAATAAACTTGTGGCTTTAGCATAAGCTTGAGTCTGTGTCATTCTTTACCTGTGGTCAGCACAACTGCCAGAAAAATTTAATGTGCAGCTGCTAGCCAGTGTGCTTTAGCAGAGCTCTGCTTGCCATCTGGGGAATGAAGAACACAGTCATGATTTGTTCAGCCTCTCTGTGTGTTTAAAGCCTTCACAGTTTTCCACTGTGAGGTACTCCTGAAAATAAGTTGTACTTGACAAGTTTGAGGGATGGGGGAAATACTGTCATTTCTTTCAGAGTGAGAGAATATTCTGAGAAAAATATTTTTTATGGGATCTTTCCAATACTATTTGCAATTAATTGCTGTTAATTCTTGTCTCAATGAAGATATTCTTTGGAATCACTTTGGACTGAAATAAACATTCCTCTTCTTAGCAGTAAGCTTTATTATTTCTTAACACAGAGGGCCAAATACCCACAAATTGCCAATGAAACCACCTAAAATTTCCCAGACTTCCAAAATCAGTTACTTTTCAGCATCCAAGCTGTGTCCTAGTTAATTAGGACTGGATGTTTGCTTAGCATTAGACATAAAAGAAATCTCAGTGGCTTCAGTGTGGTTGTTTACATATCTAAGCATTTGGTAGTTTTGAAGTGTAGAGCTCTGTCTGGAGCTTATCAGCTTTCAAACACAGTTGACTCATTATTCACTTTGTACTAAAGCCCCAATGTATGCTATACTAAATATCTCCACCTCAGAAAAAGCCAATCAGTAAGAGAAGCAAATCCCTTACTCAGCACAGAAGTGACTTCTCTTTACAGCTTTATACTAGGTGTGTATTTTTGCAGCTAGCTGGTCTGCAGTGGCTCCCAGGAACTCAGAGTTCATGGAGAAGTGATTTGTACAGAGCCCCATCAAAGGAAAAAGTCCTGCCAACAGTGCTATGTAGATTTTTTAAATTAAAGATGGACTCTGAGAAGGGACACGGAGCACATTTGCTGAAGATATTCTCTGCTCAGCAAGGCCTGCCTGTAGCTCCAAGCTCACAGGAAGTCAGTGACCTTGTATGTTCTGACTTATGCAAACTTGGTGGGGAATGATAAAGAAACAGTGTTCTTCAGATAACCTTCAAACTGAAAACCATCTGGAGAAAAAACTATGTTTTGTGTTTGTAAATTACTGTCCTCTGGAGCTCCTTGAGGTGGGGCACCTTGGATTTGTCCCTGTGGGAGCCTGTGCCCCTAGCAGTACCTGGGTGATGCGCTGCAGTGACTGAAGTGGTCCTGAGGTATTTATCACGGCTGTGAAGGCATTTTGAGCAACAATTATCACTAGTGGCACCAGCATTGCAAATGGAGCAGGCTGTCAAATACATGTTTTTGCAAAGTCTTTGCAGGAGTCATAAAGAGATTATGTTGTCCCTAGGTCTTTGTTTTCAAGAGTGTTTTATAAAGTAAGAAGTGATTGAATTTTTTTCTTGGTTGAAAGCTTAACAATGTGGTGTGCACGATAACATCAGTTCCACACTAAATGCTTTTAGCTCAAGGTTTCTACCTACATTAATCAGGAAAGCCTAACAATGACTAGGGCACAATTACAAAAACATTCCAACTATTTCTTATTCCTTTTAATTATCATGTTTACCTTAGTCACCTGACACACACTTCTTGTTTAAAGAAGGGGTAGAGATTTTTCACATTTTCAAAGCCTTAAAATTAACTGTACAAGCAATTACTTGGTTTATGAATCAAAAAGAGGACTGTATTCTTCACCTTCAGAAGTCATATCTACACACCTTCACCCACTTCTCCCCAAGAAGTTCTTTGGACATCATGTTTCCTCTCAGCTGAGCAGCAGTTTCTCTTTCAGAATTGTGTTAATACCATTTCTTCGATGTTTCTGAGAAGTTTGCCAGATAGCAATATAAAATATTGCTTCCTCCTATCTTCTGTCTCCTTCCCTCCCTCAGATTTGGACAGAAAATGATGGGAGCTACCACATGCATGAGACATAGTGTTATCTGCACAGAGCAGGAAGAGAGCAGCTGCTGAATTCCATTTGTGCATTGCCCTGTTCAGCAATGTCCAGTGGCATCACTTGCAAATGTATCTGAAAAATACATTTAACAAAATGTGTTCTGAGGGAAAAAAACATATGAATATTTTCCTTTCTTTTATGTTGGGAGCTTTTGGACACAAAGGACATGAAATCTTGAATCATATGGCATTTGCAGGAAAGCATGATTTTACCTCTCATTTACCCAGAACTGTAAGCGGCAGTTTAAAATTATGCTCAGGAGATTACAGACACACTTTCCAATCTTACTTTGCACCTGGTGCTGGAAGATCACTATCAAAACAATAAGGCAGCCAGTCCTGAAATTCTGTTGGATTTTAGATCCAGACTTTCCTGGAAAAGCTGCTTTAGAAAATTGCACCCAAAATTACACCCAAATTCCTGTGAGTTTTCAGTCTCTGAATTTCTCTCTGAATAAGCAGTTCTGAGAAAAATTATGCTTCATGCATTTGATAGTGAATTAAGGATTTTATCTTCTTAGAGCTGATAATACAATACCATTATTATCTGAACTGTGCATATAATATGGGCCCTTTTCAAGGTGAGTTCTGTTTTTATATAGTTACATTTCTAATAAACACACAACCAGGACTGGTTTTGTGCCATGTAGGAAAATGCTGTTTCCTTTACACGGTTGGAAAAGTGCAATGCCATGCTATGCCAAATTCTTTATTCTCAGGATGGTGGGGTGTTTTTAACACATCTTTCTGAAGCTAACAGTTTGAAGTCACAGTGGACTCAATTTTCTGTTAAAAATCTAAAAAAAGAGCTGCTGGTCATTGAAGATGTGAAAAAGCTACCTTTAAAAAAAAATAAANTGGGTGTGTGGGTGTTCCAGACACAAGATGTTGTTGCAATGTGCTTTCAGACATGGTCAATTTGTTGAAAGCACTGGGTTTTTTTCTTTTTCTTTTGTGAAGCTGATTGCAAATGTCACGTTTTGGTACAACTTTGATCACACTCAAGGAAGAGGGAGATGTGTGGATTAAATACTTAGTGCAGATCCTTATGGGTGAGCACCACGGCTGCCACAGTTTGGAGCTTGCTTGGTCATGATGATCTATTCTTTCTTTAGATAGTAGTGGGAGAACCAGGTTTTTTTCTCCCTTTTTTCCTTAACTGTAACTAATGTTTTGAGCAATTTTGGTATTCTTTTTCTCACTTTTCAGGAGAATAATCAGTGGTAGATGTATGTAATTTTTAGCAATATAAGCTTTGAAAGAAATTAAACAAAAATCAGGCTTTCTTGTGCAAGGGATAAAACATTTCTCAAAACACCTAACGCTAATAATATTTTTTGCATTCCCCCCCGAGCTGTACACTGTTTGGTATTATAGATGCTTAGATGCTTACACCTGGGATGGGATACTTGTACCTGCATCTATGTCATGCACTTGAAATTGTTTGCATTTAGATTTTTTGGTCATACTTTATGTTCGGGTTTCAATGCAAGGGCTGCTGGGATCAATAGGTCAACTTGAGGTCAATATGAACTCAGCTTTCCTGAAAAAACAGGATACAGTTTAGCAAAAAGTATATTTTAAAAGGGATAAATGTTTCCATTTTTCTTTTTACTGGCTTTCATAAAAGTGACATACCATTACCACTATTGATCCTTACCACCACTGACTGTTTCCATCTGGAGTGCTGACTGCCTGTGGCTTATTTCCATTTTTCCTATTATGGTGGAAGAGCTGTGCCAAGCTGTTGTGCCCTCACATCTCAGGGGAGTGCAGTTTCAACAAGCAAAGCAACAGGAGTGTGATCCACTACAAATTTACCTAAATGTACAAGTACATAAAGGATGAGGTTCTGTCAAATTCAATAAGCTTTTGCTTCTCAAAAGTGCAGGCAAATTGTCTTCCAACACGCAAGACAGCTGATTGTGCTGAAGATGTAATTGATTATTCCCAGCTGACATGTTTAGATGGAGATCCAGCTGTTTGTCCTCACTGAGTAGCTCACTGAGAAGAAAGCTATAGAAGGCTCAATGGTCTGAGCCCTTCTGCACTGGTCTCTGAGTTTCTTTGGAGGAGGGCAGTGGCACACTATGTAGCACCAGCCTGCAGTTTTTTGAGGCAGCTTAATGAAAGTAGGATCAAATCTATGGGCATTTATATCTAAACTCGAAGGACAATATCAAACCTTCGTAAGGCATGCTTTGCTCTGCATTGTGACAGTGAGCACACAAAGCTGCAGACCCTGTGGATAAATGCTCTGTCATGAGTATGTTTTTAAATGTAAATAAACCAATTTGTGCGCTCTCTTTATAAAAACAAGAATTATTTCACCTGAGCAGCACAGATTTCAAATGTGTTTCCATAAACAAGGAAATCAGACCTGTAGAATTGGTATTATGAGCTCACCAAAAGACTAAACCAGGCCTTAGTGTCCTTTACCCCTCAAATGTTATTTTGAGCCACTGATCCCTTTAGAAATAATTGACAGTGAAATTGTTTCACAGGAAGAAGCTGCTGATCAGCAGCTCTCCCTACATTCATAAACCCATCTTTAATGAACACAAGTCAAGGTGAGGAGAAATGCTTCAAAGCAAATGCAAAGCAATATTAATTTCCACTAGCTGCTTTCTCTAGTAGGGTTAGGGTGTCCTGCAGCTAGAGAAAGAACTGTGGAGCCTCTTTCTAGTGTTTATATATTTCTCACTCGTGTCAACCCATGTTAGACTCCAGTGCATAATCTGTCTTCTAGCCCAGACAAGCCCAAGAGGGTATAAAATAAAGGGAGAAAGTAGAAGCTTTCATGAATTTCATTATACTACAACTAGAGGTGTCCTTTTATAAATCTATCCTGTCTTGAGTTAGGATCTTGTAATCTTAAGGTACCTTTCATTCTACTTTTTGTGATTTGTTTCTCCACGTTGTAGCCAATAAAGATCATGCTATCCCAGTACAGAGATAACAATGTACAAGAGGAGAAAAAGGAAAGCCTATGGCTAGATGATGGGCTACAAAAGAGGCTTTGTAGGCTGCATATCTTGCATTGCTGCTGAGCAAATTATGTGACTGTGGGCAGGTCAGAAAATTTCAAGTATCCATGGGTTTTTTTGTAACACTGCATCGTATTAGGTTTTGAAGAAAAGCATTTTTCTTTAGTTGCAGGGTATAAGATCATTCATTAGTAGGAGTATTAAATAGTTGGCAGTTCCAAGTTACTTTATTGAATTAAATATTCAAACCTATTTTAAAAATCCAGTATTACTAGCAAAACAAATGAGTCTACTCAAGCATCTAATTTATTACCAGTGTTAAAATAAATATGATACCTTAGGGTGCTTTTTTTAAGTGCTTCACTTCTTGCTGCATGTGGGATGTTCATACTAGCTGACACTTCTTTTCTTCAAATAATCAGAAACAACCCCAGGGATAGCTCTAGTTACCCAGGAAATGCAGATGTCAGAAACCCAGCAAATATTTCCTGGAAATGTGACTCTTACACTGAGGTCAAAGAGAGAAGACAGAGGGGAGCAAATTCTGCTTCTCCCTTTTCCAGAGTACAGTTTTTTTTTTTTTGTTTTTTTTTTGTTTTTTTTTTGTTTGTTTTTTTTGGTTTGGTTTGGTTTGGTTTGGTTTTTTTTGATAGAGGGTAAAATTTGGAGCTTGCTTTGACAAGGAGGTCTAAACACATTCTGTAAATTGAGAGTTCCCCTTTAAATTTACAGAGTATTCTTGTTCAAACTGTTTAAACTGAAGGGGAACATAGCAAACGCAGCACCACTCAGTCATGTGTCCTGTTTGTGGTTAGTCACACAAAGCCAGTTTTTTCAGATGCTAAGCTCTACTCTTTTTTTATTAAATAAAAAAGACTGAACACAGCTGCTCTTGACATCAAAGAGTCACTGAACAAATGAAAAAGCACTATGCTATTGAATTAACAGCTGAGATTTAAAAATTACTGCAGTGAGCTTACCTAAGAGATGCTGAGGACAAGACCTGGTATATGATGAAGTACCTTTTCTTGTTTTCTTAAACCCAACCTGTGCATTTTTCTCAGCACATCACATCATTCAGTTTGTCTCTGGTGATGTGTTTACCCAAAAGGTGTTCTTTATCAGGAGGTTGCTGATGTTTCCTGTCATTGCTACATCAGTCCAAGGTGTTTAGAAGAACAAAAAATTGCTGCTACACACAATGTCACAAAATGAAACTAAAATTAAATGGAAAAGAGACTCCTTAAAGTTATGATAACAAATGGTACAGGAAATGTGAGTGTAATATGACATTTTAAAAAACCCAAACAAACAAAAAACCCCTTAAGCACTGCAATGAGTCATGAAACCTAACATTTTTATTTCTCTTTTGTGAATCTTCTATTTCCAAACTTTGTTTTCCACCATAAACAATGCAGGATCCATCCTGCATCTGTGTGAGATAGGACTGGTGTCAGTCTCTGGCCATCCAATCTATGGTCATGGCCTTCTGTATGAAGGACTGTACCCACACCAAACCATTTTCCCACATTTCTAAATATTTGACCTGTCTGTCAGGTTTCCTAACCATCTCCTTCTTTGCCTTGCAAGGCAAATTCAAAGCTTTAATCCCACATCAGATCCAGAGATTACCTTTCCCTGGAATTTTTAATGGCAATGAAATTTAAGAGCTTCCTTGCACCTTTTCAGGCCCTCAGTGTCTCTGCAGACAAGGGAGCCCTGGGCACTGCAGACCACCGTCAATGAGGCAGTTGCTACACAGATAAAAATATGGGCCTTACCTCATCATGGTCCCTACAGGTGGTTCCTAGCCTGCCAAGAAGTTTTCCCCAGCCCACAGAAACTCACTTTTGAATGCATCCTCCAGGCCTCTTCTCTCATTGCTAACCTCTTCACCGTTTTCTCTAGCAATCCCCAACTAAACCCTGCTGAGCTTCTGCTGTGACCCCAGCTGGTAACAACCATTTGTTGGCTGTGTTTTTCCTCAGGCTACAGCTGCTCAGCAGCTTCCTTGCACAAAAGCAGTTCTAACTGCAGACTTTTCCTCAAGGACAGATGACTTAAAGACTTAAACTCTCCAGCCTCTCAGTCACATGACTTGGGGAAGGATGGGGACAGTAAGGTGTAACTTCTGAAAAAGAGCGTTCACCTGGAGCTAAGAGGTGTTCCCTAACACAGGCAAACATATTCATGTGTATCCTATGCACAATGAGATAGCCAGATATACTCCCTTTAAATAAAAAGGACTGTTCCTTTAACTCAGCCTTCAGAATGTCCTGATCTGATCCAGCACGGATATCTCTCAGCCATGTAGATGCCATTATTCCATTCATATGGGCTGACTGCCTGGAAACATCTCTGCAGCCAAATCTACAGTGGTGTCCCCCTGCAGCAATTGCAGCTGGCTCCCTGTCCTCAGCCAAATGCCTCTGGCTGTGTTACAGCCTTGGATTTTGTATTCTGAGTAATTTTCTCTCATTTGTTTTTATGTAAGATGTTGAGTCTCCCTTCGGAGTGTTTTTTTTCTGAAGGGGAGTCTTGACTCCTCTTATGTTTAATTACAGAGAACGTGAGAAGGGACACTTCAGGTTGTTTTCTACTGAATTCCTCTGACACCATCCCTCCTTCAGGTATCCCCATTAACTGGCAGTTTTTGCTTCAAGTGCCTTTCCAGTATAACTGAGCATGATAGCTGTTATTCCAACCAGTTGGCTTCTGGGAAATGATTGCCAACATACAGTTCAGAGTAACCTAATAGCACTTATTATTTCTCCTACCTGCTTAGCAAAGTCCAGGTTTCATAATGTCAAAATAATTGGAATGTTACCATCCATAGGAGAAGTTAAACCAGGAGATTTAGCTGTAGGCTTTCAGTGAGCCAGTCAAATGAGCAAAGGGGGTGCAGTCTTGTTTTAAAGCATTGGTAGATGAATTTCTGTGCAATGAAAATCTCTGTTGGCTCAGTGACAACCTGAATCAGCAGAGAGCTGGGGCCTGGCAGGGATGATGCTGCCACTGCTGCTGCTGCTGCTGCACTTTGCTCTAAGGCTCATTCCCTGCCACCAGTGGCAGAAGCTTGTGGGGAAGTGGCCATGGCTGTTCTAGGGGTTGAAGGTCATTTTAAATAAAAGCTGAATGTGTAATGCCTTTTCTGTGTCAGCTTTCTGTTCTTGTGTCATTATTTGGCCATTCTTTCTCTCGAGTAGAAAATTGTCTCTACTGATAAAGGATGTCACAGTGTATTCCTGTTTAAATCAAATGAGCATCCTCTTTGTCAAGCAAGACGAGAACCACTTGTTTCACTGTATAATCCTCATGGCAGAACAGCTCGTGGCATTCCCCACAACTTCAGCATAAGTGCTCCAAGTGACAGGTGCTGATTGTCCTTTCTGATGCCACATGGTCACAAAGTCTCTGGAAGTGGCACACTGCTGTTGCTCCGTCCGTGCAGAAGGTACCTGTGCTACTGCCAACACAACAGAACAAGTGTCTACAGTACTCCTTGGATCACCAGAAATCCCAGAGGAGAAATCCCAGCCATTTGCTGGTCTTCTGTGACTGTGTGTATTGGTAGGCTAAAGGCAGTTACTGACATTGGTAAACCATTGGTAAACATTGGTAAACCTCTGGTTCCATTTTGGCCTGGGAACATCCCCAGGCACACTGGATTTCCTAGGGCATACACTTACTTTACTGGCTTATACCAGTGTACACAATCTACCATAGGAGAGATCCTGACCAGGAAAACCCAGCAATAAGCTTGAGTTTAGACAAGGAGTAGGATAAATTTCTTGAGTAATCTTAGAGCTTTGCAAGAGTTTGGGGGAAACTGCTCACATCTTAGATGTTTCCTTGTTTGACTTACTGCATTCTGACTACCAGAAATTCCTCTAAATAATACTACCTAATAAAGACCTTAGCTGAAGAGGTGGAATCAGATTTTATGTTTAGTGGTGCAGGAATAAGTGAGATTTGTCTAGCATGTCACCTGAGTACTTTGAAACACAAAACTGGGTGCTTACTCTATAGGTCTTGATAGGGTAATTATCTTGAAAGTTATTGTGTGTAAAGACCTGCAGAGGCCTTTTGGACTGGGTGGAGGTTCTGGATTCAGCAACTGAGATTTTAGATTTATTAACTGATGGATACAATTGACAGGAACAAAGTATGGAAATGAACAACAGGATTTAGGGCCTCTCAAGATTGAGACTGACACAAGAACTTTAATTGGCAAAGTGAATGTGTCCTACAAAATGTCCTAGGCTAGAAAGCCAAACAGAAATACATACTAACAGCTATGCTTCCACAATAATTCAGAACTGCTGTTTGAAGTACTGTATATCTATTTTCAAACACACATAGTTCAGTAGATAAGAGTGTACTTGCCAAAGCCTATGCAAAAAGCTAGAAAATTATTTTGTAAAGTTATCCTCCTTTGAAATAAATTTAAAAGGAATAAATTTATAATAAATTAAGAAGGAATAAATTTGTATTAAATTACAAAGGAATGCTAATTGTCACATTTTTATTACAAAGCTTGGTTTGGATAAACTAGCACATGAAATAACTCAAAATAGCTTTTCAGTAATTTCTTTGGTGATCTGAGCTTTGAGACCTGCATAATTGAGTAGGAAAAATCTGAAAAGCTGACACACAATTTGTTTTAACTAAGACAAGTTCCATAAATTTGCAGAGCCAATTTTTGGAAGATGCTAAGATTCTGAGGTTTTGGGGGGGTGGTTTTTTCTTTGTTTTGGGGATTTTTTTGGGAGAAGTTTAAAAGTATTGACACTAAATTCTGTTAAATGAACAGCTGGCTTTTTTTTGTAAGAAAATGTCTCTGCTTGTTAGATTTTGGAGACTTCTCAGCTTCAGATCCCTTATAAAGTAAGAACTTCCTCATAACATTCTTTCAAAATACATTCTTAGCTGAAGTTTTTGAATCTGTGTGTACTGTTGCTGGATTTACCTTTTCAAAAGCTATTCCATGGAGGGAAATGGACAGGAAAGCTTATTATGCAGGTACCTATATATAGAGGAAAATATACTGGAGCAATAAAGGAAATTGTGACATTTGGGCTACTGAGATAAACAGGGTAATAATATTTAGCATAAATGTGAAGGAAGTCATAGTTCAGAAACAAGGAGGTAGTATCTATTTTGGGTAACAGATAAGTCACAGCCCAATGGGAAAGGAAGAAAATGTTGATTCTTTACTATAAAACTTTGTATTTTGTCTTTATTAAGCAATGTGCTTGCACTCCCATAGCATGGCATTTCCTTTCACACATGTCCAAATGCAGGACAGGATGGGGGATGAGGCTTCAGGAGATAGGAAGAAAGGCTATATAACGCCAGTTTTAAAGAGAGGAAAATGGAGGAAGCAGCTAATTATAGCATTTTCAGTAGGAGGAAACCACTTGGAAGAGCCTTGGCCCTTCGGGAGAGACTGGAAAGCGAGGTAGCTGTCAGGATGGCTTTACTGGTGAGTGGTCCCAGCAGACAAAGAGCATCTGTCTAGGCGAGGAAAGGAGGTCACATTTAAAAGCAAGCTATCCAGGGTAGAGACAAAGACTGATCCTAATCTCTTAGATATGTTAAACCTGTTTTAAGTAGCATTTATCATTGGTTTGTTTGAGGGTGGGGGTGCTAACAGCATGTTACCCATTTCTTTTTCAACATGACCTCTTTTCATCATCTGGCAGAGACAACATGGAGAATTTTTTTCTGTCAAAGGGAAACAAACAAACAACCCCCTATCAGGAAAACTGGTAATTTACATCAGAAGCAGATATTTTCTGAATGGATTTTGGTTAAGATTTTTAGTAACATATTTCAAAGAAGATTAAATATTTAAATATGATCATGATGCTTGATCTGAGAGAGAAGTTCTGCAGGAGGCCAGGTGGGAGCACAGCTCAGAGACAGTAATTGGGCCTTGACCCAGAATATTTCACACTTGGGAGGAAGTCTCCAGTCTAGGCTTTCAGAGAGAACATTATCAAAGCTACTGAATATCACAACATAAGATGGGGAGCTTAATAGGTTCATCCTGTTATTCCACTATCATTCTGCAGTATCTTTCTTCTCAGGCTGCTAAGGTATTTAGCTTGCATCACTCATTAAGAAAACGAAATAATAATGTTTCCTAGTAGTTAACCCAGGTGCAGAGAAGTTATGTACAAGATTTTGTAACCTTTGCTCAGATTGGTGATTGCTCACTCATGTGTCTTAGCCAGAGCAGTCAGTGGGATTGCTCATGTGTTTTCCATGGTCATCACCATGAGTAAGGATGATACTACTACCCAGCCAACCAGTGGCTGGTACACAAGGTTGCATAGGAAGTATGTGGAAGAGCTGGCAGAATTCTCCTGATTCCAGTACCTCTGCCAATCAAATAGGCAAAAGTGCAATGGCATTAAAGTAGGGAGATCTCTACTACAGTAAAATCAAATTGCAAGTGGTATCACATGAATGCAAAAGAAGGAAAAAGTGACCTGTGGACAAGCACGGTCTAGAAGAATAAAAGTGACCAAATTTAAATTCAGACTGCTAACAGATTAGAGGGTGGTTTAGTCACTATCTCACTAAGTGCTCTCTATCAGCTCCACCCTTCCAGCCATTTCTTTGGACTCATGGCAGATAATTTTCCCCACAAAAGATGATGCTCCCAGACCAGATCTGCTCCTCTCTTGACACTTAAAAGGCTAGAGCAGGTGCTGGCGTGGGAGGCAGCAGCTTTTTATCCAGGGCCATCTCTAAGAGGGAGAATTACAGGAGGGCACAGTCAGCACAGCATGCTAATTTCCATTTTCCCTGTTCTCAAGTGCAGTGGGTGTTTTTAAGCTTATGGTAATGATTTCTTGAGGAAGCTTTTAAAACTCATACATTTTTGTCCTATGTCACACTAAAACAAAGCAGTATTATTTGTGAGATAAATCCTAATCATTCATTAGTAAAACTCTGCCACGTTCCAAACACTTTTGGCTTTGTCTCAGCTGATGGAATGTGTACATTTGGATTTATAAAAGCAGAGAGTGTTTTTGACTACAGGAAATTTCTTTTAGCACTTAAATAGCAAATCAAGACAAAATAAAACTTTTTACATTGTCTCAGATTTCAGGAAATTGTAAACAGCTTCTTTTTTCCCCCTCTCTCATTTTTCAGCTTTTCATAACAGCATAAATAAAGCTGAAGTGTTTTCTGGTTGGTTTGTTTTTGTTTTTTTCATGGAGACTTTACAGCCTGGTGAGCAAAGGAGTTCTTGAATTAACTCCATTCAGCAATCTACTGGCACTGACACTGCTCAAACATCACACTCTGCTCAAGTCTACACTCTTCATGTTGCTTCTTAAAACTAGACATTATGTGTTTGTTTTTGCAGCCAAAGAGCCCTTGCACAGATTTATTTCGACGCTGGGAATCCTCACAGTTTTAGTATCACCAAAGCTGACAGACATCCCTTTACTGACTGTGGACAAGCTTTGGATCAAGCCTTATGTTGAGCCACCAGTCAGAGCTGTGGCTGGGCAGACAGATTAACCTCTTTTCGTGGAAGAGAGCGTGACTCAGTACAATGAGCAGGCAGTTGCTGCCTGCCAACAGGCAGGGCTGTTCTTTTATAAAATTTAAATTGATTGCCCCTTAAACCCACCAGATTTGGGGAAGGCTGCAGAATTGGGTTGTTGCTGACCATGTATTCTCCTACATGGCCATCTGGGAGGGGAAGAGGAGTAAGTATTCTATTTCCTGACTTCTTACAGTGGCAGCAGTGATTTGTCAAGTTTTGATGCAGTTCCCCCTCATTGTTCTCCTCACCCAGTCCTTGTTGGGGGGGGAGAGCTGGCTTTCTGCAGCAACAGCAGCTCTGCCCAGACAACAAAGTTCTGTCAGCAATAAGGTCATGGAAACTCGTGACATCCAAACCCTCATTTCCAGCAATGTCGATGCCTGCAAGGTGCCGGCCATCACTACAATTTTAGTGGTGTCTGTCTGTCCGTTCTCCTGGAGCACTGTTTATGGAGGGACAGGTAGTTTTGCTTGCTGTGCTAGCTCATCTCTACTTCTTTGCTTTTTTGTTAACTTATTTTTGAAGGTACTTACAGCATGACAAGATAACCTATTTTACAGAATATCCTAGAGATATCACAGAGAGCTATCAAGTATGTAGACACAGCTTCCCAAACTTATCTGGTCAAAACTTCATATGCGCTTTAAAAACTCTGGAGTGTGTTAAGATTTCTCAGGCATTTTGTTCAAATGCTATATTTTAAGATGGATACACCATTCAGATGTATACACATATTACTAGAAGGATACACATATTACTGGATCACCATGTGATCACAGTAATATGACTGAATCCATGCTTAAGGTATTTTTATTGATTTTCATGGGTCTAAAACAACATTATATTTACTCACAGGTCTCCAAACCCCAAATCTGAATGTCTCTCTATCAATGCTTTGCAGTAACAAAGAAGGGAGAAAACCCTCATTTTTTTTTCCAGTTACCTTTATAACTTCATTTCACTGCAGCTCAGATTATTTTTCTTTTGAAGGTAGCACGTATAATTATTATTTGTTGAGCTAGATACTAACAGCACCTATCTGGCCTCAGACATATAATAGAGCTGTGCCTTTAAATTTTGACAAACCATTATTTGATCCTAACCTTACAATTAAAGTCTATCTGTGTGCTCTGTGTTGCTGGCCCACTGTCTTTCTGCTTTAGGACAGCTCCTGATCTGTGCCAGCGAGCTTGTTGTTGAGGTCACATCCACTGTGGCCGGCATCTCCTCACCTGAGGGCTCACGCCCAGAAAAACACTCAGTGATTCATCACTGCAGCCTGAAAAGGCTGAATTATCTACTCGGGGATTCCTAACTCATGAGTTTGCTCCTCTTTCATCACGTGCTCTGCTGTGGATTACAGGCAACTTCCTTTTCCCAGGTCTTTAAACCTGATGGGTCAGCAGGTGTTTAATCCTCTCTGCTGCCCATTATTTACACCTCCTCCCCAGGTATGGCTGCACTCTGTGTGTGTGTGTGTGTGTGTGTGTGTGCACACGTGTTCTAATGACTCGCTGGCCAAATATCTTCACAAAGTGAATCACTTTGCTCTTCTGCCAAATCACCCCTCCGCCCATCAGCAAATGCAGCCTATTCACGCTGTTCTGATGCAACAACTACAAATAAGGACCATGTGATAAGGCATTCCAGGGAGAGCTTGACAAACACTGTGACAGGATCCCGTCTCTGAGAAGCAGCCTATACTGGAGCAAGGCAAATGCACAGGGCTGGTGCCCCATACACGTGCTAGTGTTGAACTTCATCCTCAAAACAATGCTATTTTTTCCTCTAAGTTTCTTGTACTCTTACCCCTACAGACAGACCCAGGCAGAAGAAAATGGCCCAGTAAACACAAGTAAACCCAGAACTGGCTCTCTATAAGTTGTCTGTGTGGAATATCTGACTATTTTTTACAGCATAGTATAAAATCTCTGAACAAACACCAGCTCAGTTTATATGCAGGCATTAAATAATAAATTTTTCAGAAGAATTTTGTACTCAGAGCATAGAAATCTTAGAAAAGCCAGCCCTTGATGGCTGCTATGATGCCTGTAACAAATACATTGGAGGAAGGAGCAATTATTATACACAGTAAGAATTTATAGAATTTAGATTAGAATTAGATTTACAACAGAATAAATAGATTCAACATATATCCTTGGGCAAGACACAACATTATTTTTCTGTTAGATCATGTAGCAACTATCAAGGTTGCATCCTGTAGAGGCAGTAAGAATATAAACCAATACAAATCTTGAATTTCACTCTAATGACCTACATACCTTTAATCAACCTTCACTGCTTTATCTGAATGCATCTGCTTCAGACTGGATTTATACATAATTACAAAATAATTTACAAAAAGACCTTCAAAGAACTTCATAGTATCTTAGCATATTTAAGTATCTCAGAATAATCCTGACTAGTAAATGACATAATTAGACCCAAACAGCAGCGAAATTCAGGATGTTTGATAAAATATCTCTTTTTCACAAGACTCTGGAGGAAATTCAGTGTCAGTTGCATCCTGAGAAGATGGATGGTATCCTGCAATTAAGAGGCCTTTATCCTACAAAAAAAGGCATTTCCCTTTCCTACCTTCCCCACTCACCAGAATGGTATTGCTTAGTTAGGGAAAAAAGATTTGAGAGATGGGGTTATTTTTTGAACAATATCATGCTAAATTTAGGTTAATCTCCTTGTCTGCCTTAGGGCGATATGCCAGAGGGATCAGGAACTGTTATCACCACATTGCTACAGAGAGGGCAAAACATGCTGTGGTGACAGATGGGTTCAGTCTGAGGCAATATTTATTTTGCCATCCTCTGGCAGAGCGGAGGACGTTCCCTTGCACCGTGTGTAATGGTCTGGCTCACCCTTTCCCCAAACAAATTGGGCAGAAGCAAGGGCTGCTGCACTGAAGTTACTCCTCTTGTTTCATTAGGAGCATTGTGAAACCACTTCAAGCTGAATCCAGGAACAATCCTCTTTGCTGTCCCACTGCTGCTTCTGTCTGAAAAAACCCCACACCATGGGTGCTAACATACATCATCTCATACAGCTTTTAGTCCCCGTACCCTTCTGCCCTGTGTCCCAAGCTGCTCATTGGAGATTCAATTTCCTGAAAGGAGTTTTTAAATCCAGATTTTTATCTTGCCATGTTACATTGTAACTAGAAGGCATTCTTGCATGCTATGCAGAATTCCCTGTCAAGCCACCTGCCCAAATTTCAACAGAGTAGCTCAAGCAGTCCAACATCCCGAAAATGCACAATTAATGCACTTTGTGTTACTTGAGAATAAAAGTGCCATGTCTCCTCTGAAGTAATTCTTGCCACCACTTGCTATGTCCACTAGAGTTTGCCTGTAATTCTTAAATTCATTATTAGAAGCAGATGATTATGATTATTGATATGTAAATGGAGCATTCACCTTAAGAGTTAGATTTCCTTTTCAACTGATGAACTGAGATTATTTTTTGTTTGCCTTTTTATTTATAAAGGATACTAGAATTAGATTCTAAGATATTCTAAGCCCTGAGAAGAATGGTGCTAGGAAGTATTTTCAGCTCTTTCCAAAGTCATTCGGCCAGGCTGATGCTGACATTAATTTCTTTGGATTAAGCTATACTGGTGATTACATTTTGTGTTTGAAATGACATAATTTTTCTCATCTTGACTTTTTCTGAGTTCTCAGATTTCCTCAGATTTTATACTCCGTTACACACTTAATTTTTTTTTTATTATTATTATGTAGAGTACAGATTACAGTGAGAACACTCCAGACAGACTTATACAAGGTCTGAAAAAACCTATCCAGTTGCACAGAAGGCCAGCTGGAAAGAAGCAGCTGACTTATGGGAAAACCAGCTGTATGTGATCTCGAGATGGATTGCCAGGGGGGCAAGAGTTTCCATCTTGGATGCAAGGAAACAAAAGCAATCTGAGATAACAGTTGGTGTATATATTGTCTGTACCTTGGAGTCCCTTTAAATAGATACCAAAAGTATCGGTATGTGAGATAATAAATACTGACACATTTAAACACATCCTAAAAATTGTAAGTTTCCTGGTTTTGTTTAATCAAAATGTGTCATAATTTATTTGGACTAGAACTCTAGCAACTGATGTTTTTAATCACATGCACACAGCTGGACCAGACTTATTTCAGAACAATATTTTCCATTTGCCTCACATTAGTCACTTTTGGGAAAGATCAGCTTTCTGGGACTTCAGACCATTTGTTCCAGGGTCATCTCTTACTGACATTGAGTCTGTTTAGACAGAGGCTTTTTGACACAAATATTGCGTAAAGCATATATATAGCATGACACTCTCAGTGTCTGTCAGCTCTGCCACAGAGCTGGATGCTTCTGCTAAACAAAGCCAGGAAACCGTCAAAAGTATCTTGGAATAAAAAGGCAGGAGGTCAATGAAGGCGACCTTTTAGTCACCTCATATTGGCAGGACCAGGAATGCAACTAATTTAATTCAAGCATCATAATATCCTCTGATAAGTTCACTAGATTTATATAAGGCCTACAATAAAATTGTAAAGCAGTTAAGTTTTTAAATTTTATATGCACATTAAACAACACTGTAAGAAAATTATTTCTAATATTGCCATTGTAAAGTCTATTGTTCTTTCCATGAGCAACTCTCTCGAGGAGAGGATAGATTTTTGTCAAAGTTCTAATCTGGACTGAAATCTGGCATGAAATCATCCAGATTCATAATTCAAACCATCTGGATTCATAACATTAATAATATTGATCAAAAGTATGCAATGCTTTCAGAAAAGCTATTTTCATCTCACGAGCCAACACTGTAACCCATTTTTCTGTGCTTGTCATGCTACAAGCGGTGGCCAAGGACATCGCCCAAAACTCGGATGTCAAGCGGATCTCGGTGTTTCGTAGGTTCCCCAAAATCCCCCAAATTACGGAGGCCGCAGGAGCACCATACCAGCCATCTGCAGGTGCACACAAGTCCTCCCTCCCGAGGCAGGAGCCCTCCGGCAGCCCCAGGGAAAGCTGTCATGGCACAGCGCCTTCAGCCGGAGGTGTCCCCTCCGGCCCAGCCGTGCCAGCCTTGGGGCCACGCTCCTCCGGGCAGCACAAAGCAGCTGCAGTGCAGGAGAGGATCTGGCTCTCCAGTTTATGGCAGGAGCACACACTGGGCTCCTTCTCAGCGCACAGGAGCAGACAGACGAGGTTGTGTTCACTCGCGCACAAACGAGTATTTATTCTGTCCTTCGCAGGCTGCCTCTCTCCCCGGCGCCCGCCTCTCGGCTTCCCGTCTCCTCCAGCAGGAGAGAAAACACGGGAGCAGAAGCCAAGGACTCGTGAGCTCCAGTTCGGCTGCTGGTATTGCCTCATAGTTTGGCCTTACTCATTTAACCTCTCTGTCCCTAGTTCCCTCCCTGGAAAAGGACAAGGCAGCTGGGTTTGCCTGGGCAGGACGGCTCTCCCCAGGAAACAAACAGAAGCTATTTGGGAGAGGAGAGGCATCAGCGCTCTCCCTGGGAGCCAGCCCGCAGCTGGGCACAGAGCAAAGTGCAAGGGGCAGAGTCATCCTGTGCCTCGAGGTGTGCTGCTGCTAATCTTTAACCTCCGAGAGCCATTTCCCTGAGCTCCAGCAGCGCAGATCCCTGCGGCTCATGAACCGTGTTGTGCAACGCGCTGTTCTCTGTCCTGACTAAGGAAATCACAGCTCACCTCTGCTCACCACCAGTGCGATCCCCTCTGTTCAGAGATCCTGGCTGGCTGCCACGTTCCCCTTGGAAATAGAGCACAGAAAGGGCTGCAGGTAGGATTAACAGGCCAAGCCTCGTACACAGAGAGGCATGTGAAGGAAGGGAATTGCTTTGCCTTGGAAAGTACCCACATGTCCTTGGTAACAGTGAGGGACCCTGTAGACAGCAGCCATTACACCAACAAACCTACTGCATGAGAGGCAAGCAGTGCTGCCCAAATGGCTGAACCAAGACAGCATCAAGATTTGTGTCAGTGTGTTCTTGCCTGGAGAATTTCCTCCTAGCAAAATTTTAAATCTCAGAATTTAAACCCTGACCTTTGGTAAGGATTATTCACTGCCATGTCTCACACACAATGCAACTAACACTGTAACATCATGGTTTTATTAACAACAATGAATAGTCACTTCTCTTTTTTTTCCTTTAATTTCTAGATTTTAAAATTCTGATAAGGTGGCATTTCTTTCTCAGCCATTAAAAAAAAAACAAAAAAAAAAAACAAGGCTAGAGATTGTAATTTATCGTTTGGCTTCAGGAGCTGAAGCTTAACAGAGCAACCCAATGGTTTCTGACAAAAGCCGGAAAGCTGCCAACACAGGCACTTGCCATATTAACAGATAAAAGAGATAGGAAAATATTTCAAAGCACCAGGGAAGATGTTTAACTGAGAGGTGTCTTTCCACATTTATTCAGCCAGGATGAAGGCAGAAGAGGGAGCTGTGCAGTTCTGGCCAACACAGCTACTCTAAGCAAAGCTTGAATATTTGCCAGGGCACCAGCTGGCTGGCTGCTTTATAATTCCTATTGCTCTTGCAAGGATGCAGCGTTGAAGTGCCCAGCAAGGGGAAACCTGGGCATGTGTGCATCCCACAGATCCCACACTTGCAGGGCACAATCTGTAGGCAGGTGCAATGATGGGCTCCCATGCACCAGGAAAGGACTGTGCTGGGGGCTTGCTCCAGGGAGGAAATGCAGCTGGACCGTGCCAGGAACAGACGACTTGACTTCCTTTTTCCTCTCCAACAGAGGTCAGAAGGAGTAAGTCATTTAGCCTTGGAAGGCACACTTCAACTCCCTACTCCAAAACAGCCTTACTCAAAGGCTTCACAGCAATTCTTCAAGATAATTTAAGCACCAGTCTTATTTAAGTGCCTGCACTGCTACAAAAACTGCCAAAGCAGGTAGCAGGTGCCCACTATCTTTGCAGAGCTGATCTTTACCAGCTGGGTATGACTGTGCCGGTGTAGAATCAAAGACACAAGCAGTCCATCTCCATGACTTGAAGGGAGGTTGTGGAAGAGCCCAGCCATGCCCATCACCTCAGCCCGGAGCCACAGGCAGGTGGAGCACAGCTAAGGTGCAGTGTGCTACCACCAGGTGCCAGCACATATCCTGGGCAAGTGCAGGACACGTGTAAAGCCTTCAGATGTGACAGTGACAGGGCCTGAAGCAGCACCTCAGACAACAGTAACAGCCCCATACTGATGGATAAATATCCCCAGGCAGCTGCAGCTCAGAGAGTTGCCATGGGGGAAAGCTCCTACACAGAAGCATAGAATCCTGTACTAGGTCTTGTAAGGTCCCGGGTTTTGCCACCCCTTGCGGAGGTTCCTACAGTACATCAGTTCCTGCCCCAGTGAGAGACCGTGGTGCACTCTGCTGACAGAGATCTTGTCCCTCAGCTTTCCCCAGGCCTGTTTTTGCAGAAGGAATGACCTGATCCCAGGTAATGTTTCAGATCTAGTAAGTCACATGAAGAGATAATTCACTGTGTTTCAGAAACAGGCTGTTCTTCACAGAGGCTGTAGTGCTCTAAAGGGATTTAATCAATACTGCATCCACAGTAATAGGTTATGTGCATTAAACCTCATTAATTTTTTATGACAAATTATACTGTATACTACCCCATAAATTCATACACTCATATGAAGTACATGGATAATTATGTGAAAGAACCTGCAACCTGCAATATGAATGTTGTCCAGCCTCATGTGGAAGGACATTCTGCTTCACAGTGGGTTTGCAATCTGTTAGGACTCAGGTTGGCTCTGAAGTGCTAGTTACTTTATAGAGCTTAACATTTGGGAAGGCAGGAACTGCAGCAGGAGATGACAGCATAAAGTTTGGCAGAAAGGAAATGAAACTCCAGGTTCAAAAATAAAGTGAAAATGGGATATACTAATCATCCTACTTTGTTAATCTGAAGTTCTCTTGCAAAAACACCCTAAATAGAAAAGTCAACCCTTTTGAGCATCTACAGCTTGTCACCTAGAGAAGGTGGAATCCAAGACTTTCACCATTAGCTAAATAAGCATGGCTTTTTTATTGTCTTTTATGAGAACCCAGAGGGAGTTTGGAACAACTCCTCAGGCATACCACACTGAACATGGCAAAATGATAGGGAAAAAAAGGTCACAAATCAGTCCTGGTAAAAGTAAAGGTGTTTCAAAGCACATGGCTTTGGGTGCTTTGCCGAGGGAACACCTTCTGCACAGACACTTGATTGAACCTCATATTCCCTAACTTGGGAAAAATGGTTGTATTGCATGGTTAGTGCTGTACACAACCTAAACCACCGGCCTCTGCTGAGAGTACATTGGGAGGACTCATTTATTCTGCTTCTATTCACCTAGAAAATTACTTGTTCAAACAAAACTATTTGGTTCACTGGATAGTGATGGAATTAGTCCAGCTCGATATCTGTGCAGCAGGCAGCAAGATCCACCCCTTTTTTAAAAAATGCAATGCAAAAAAGCTGTCTAGTGTCATGCACAAAGGCTAAGAAAACACTGGTTCAGGCAATCTCTTTGTTTTTAAAAACTGTTTTGAGAGATCAACAACAAAAGCAACCACAAGGCAGCCAAACCCTTCTTGCCCCAGTCTTTTGCTGTCCTGGGAGGAAAGCCGCCCTGGGTATTTCTCCCAGAGCCTCCCAACACTGGTGGTCAGCCTTTCCTGCCTTTCGGATCACAAGGTCTTATTTCACTACAAGCAGGCACCAGGGGAGAGGAAAGGAAAAGCATGGGCATAATTAAAGCTCTCCAGAATTCAACTACATTACTGGAACCCCTGTGGATGTATAGAAGTGTACTCCAAGAGTAAATAACACATCAGAGGCTGAGCACAGGGCTTGGGTGACAGATACCGGCTGTTGCCACCACTGCACAAATATCAGAGTGCCAGAAGTCAAAATGACATTTGCACTGTTTGTAGACCCTAATTAACACTGCAGCTTTCCCATGCATGGAAAGAGCATCTCCACAGAGCATCTTTCAGCTAAACATGGACTTGCTCTGTCCATGTTTAGCTGAAAGATGCTCTATGGAGACATTAATGGATATTCTCTCAGCCTCTGCTGAAGAGGTCTTTGTACATTGCTACATTTAAATGCACACCTGGATGGTTAACGCTACACATATACTTGTACTGCCAGGCAGCTGCACAGAATGAGGTACGCCAGTTCAGCTCCAGTGATTTAACTGGAGGCAAGGCCTGGAGAAAGCAGTTTTTGCAGACAGCCCAGGGGGTCCTGAGCTTTGCTCTGAAGAGGAATGATCTGCAAGAAGTGCTGCTCTCTCCAGGACTTGGCCCCGCATCTGTCTCTATGTGCAAGCAAATTGCAGCAAACCTAAATTCATTGATGACCTTGTACCATAGACAAGCAATGCACCTGTTTGCTTTGCCTCAGAAGGCAAAGGAGAAAACAAACCAAACAACAAAATATTTAATATGGGGATCAAAAGTAAGAAAACAAAGTGTTTGAAAAATTATTTTTGGGGAGGAAATATGTATTGACTAAGCTGGGAAACCCACTACCACATGTATCACAAATTCCAAGATCTTAGTGGGAATAAAAAGCATTGGAAATATCTAGGGAAACACAAACCCACCTTTTTATATTTGTCTTTTTAAACAAATAAAGAACACCACCATCCTGAATGGCTAAAAGTCATCAGGTTTCATATCATGGGCCTGCCCTTCCTCTGAGAGATTATTTCCTCATTGCTCATGGCAGGACATAGCATTTCTTCCTTCTGGCCATTGCAGTCAAATGTGACTGGACAAAACAAATCAGTGACCTGTCAGCTGCTCTGGTTCTATGTTATATGTGTAGTTAAGCCTAAAGCAGAGGCAAAGTTTAAATTTACAACTTGAACTAATACATAGTTCTATTTCTAAAATCTACTTTCTATGTTATTAATTATATAAAGACTTCTCTAAATGATTAAAAGAATCCTGAATAAGAAGGAAATAAAGAAACCAACCAGCTCCAGGAACCTTTTCATGTGAAACCAGTCCTGATTGAATTAATCTAAGTGATTTATTAGGACACTACAGATGCCACCCCTTCTGCTCTCAGGGAATTAAATAAAAAGAAATAAATACTAAAATTAATTTCATGTTGAACAGATTTAATCTACTAGTGGATTTTTAGAGAACTGTGATATTAGTCAAAAGTTTTCTACAGAACAGATTTCACTTTTACACTAGTGCTAGTGAAAAAGAGCAATAAAAACTATTATTTTTCTAAAGTTTGCTGAGATGATGATAACTTATAGAGGTTCTTCATATTTTTCCAGACATTTCAATAAGAAATAATTTATCCATTTCAGTAAGATAATTTGTATAGAAAAAATGCTTCAGAATGAAATAAAGCTCACTGAGCTGTTGGTATCTTTTCTTGTTCATTTGGGCATTGGGACAGCAGTTTCAAACCAAGCAGACACAGCTGGTCCTCATTCCCCTGTGTCTGTTGCAGGCACGTATCACTACCTTTGGCTGACTGAAATCAAACACCCTCCTCTTGTTGCAATCTATTGGCTTATCAAAATAACCCAAACAATCAAAAAAACCCCAACCAACCCATAAAACCCCATACCCCAACAACAAACCACAGAAACAAAACCCAACCAACCAACCCAACCCCCAGCTACAACCTGGAAAATAGCCATTCAAATTCCAGTATGATTTAAAGATAGGCTGAAAATAACATATGTCTACCCTTCAAAGGTGTATAATTTTTAGCCAACATGACTGTATCTGAATCATTTTGAAATATGGGTTGAAAGGACAAGAGAAGGTGCAGAAGTAATACTGTATTATGGACATAGACCCATGCACTGTGTCAAAATGTGGATCACAGAAAACACTGCCTTACTCCTAGGAAATAATAAAAAGGATTGAGAAGGCTAATTAATAACAAGGGTAGCTACAGCACAGGCATATGTTCAACTCTGGATAACCACAAAGATAATAACGGGATACTTGAAAACTTGCTGTCCACATTGGGGATAGTGCTAGACTGCAAGGGAAAAAAGTTGGCAGGCAGGACATTTGTCTTCCCTTTCCTATTTTGAATCCAGTAAGGACAGCCCTAGCATTGGGACAACACCATTTCATCCCTGTTCTCAAGTCTCTCAGCATACATGTCTGCCAGAGACTGGCAAATACACTTGATCTCTGCCAACAATGAGATAGCCTCACTTAGGGCACAGCCCAAATATAAGAAATCAGAATATTTCCTCCTCTTTTCCAACTCCATGTGGAAAAAGGGACTGGCCTAGATTCTGGCTCGCACAGTCACTGCTTTGAACTACCCTGGCAGCACTAAATGGCTCTAAGGCTGATGTCATTGCAAGGTCTCCACACTGGAGAGTAAATCTCCAGTGGCACCATGACTGTGCAGCATCTGCACCACGACTGTTCAGCATCTGCACCACATTCCTGTTGGATGAGGAAGTGTGGATCCTTGAACTCTGCCAGCTCTTTTCTGCTGCACTGGATTCCTGCAAATATTATCAGACAATATTATCAGACAAGCCTGAGCTGCAGCAATTTGTAGGGCACCAACCTTCTACTCAGAGCATCAGGAGAGCTCACAGCTGTCAGTGGTTGGGGCAGCACAGAGAGTAATTTTTGTGCAGTCTCCCCTAGAGCTGTACCATCCTGCCTATGACCAATGTGTAGGGTCCATAAATAAGAACTCCATAAGAACTGTTTCAGGTATGCTTCAGGAAAGCACTTCTGTGAAGCCTTGGAGAGACAGCTGGGGGAGGAAAGACACGACTTGGCATTTTACTACCCTGGCATGTCTGAACTCCTGTGCAACTCTCAGAAATCTGAAGGACAGATTTGTAATGAAGCAAACAAAGCTGCACCAAGATCTTCTGAACCTGGATTGCAATCTGTCCACACAGATTCTGGAGGAGCAGGAAAAGGTTTCAGCTCAGTACAGAATCATGTAGCTTGGCAGACGGTGCAGAAAGATTGCCTGGGAAAGTCTGGCAGAGCCAGAGGTTCTCAGCTCAGTTCCTAGACTGAAAATGACTGCTCTTCCTTCTGCTAGCAACTGATAACATCTTTATGGCAATAACAATAATTTTTTTCTTAAGGAAGCAACAAATTAAAAAACAAATTATAAATTTCAGCTTCTGTTAAGTCTAGTACAGCAGCAATAGCAGCAGAATAGCTAATTTTTTAATGGACTACTAATAGGAAGTTCAGAAATTGCAGGTAGTGTGAGAAACAGACTTTGGAAACCATTCTTTTAGCTATCATTCGACCCCTGTATAGCATCTAACACATGGTCAAAGTTACCACAAGCTTTTGTTCAGCAGCATACCATAGGAAACACGTTCCACTTCAGAAATATAATACTACTTTGAATGATATACTAATTAGCAATATAGTATTTACTTAATTTATAGATTTATTTCTTAGTAAATATATAATAATAAACTCCAATTGAAGTGCAACATTGTCACATTTCCTCTCCTTACAGAATAAAGCATCCCTGAATGGAGGATGATGCCTGACAGTAACTCAGGAAGGGGAGTAATTTTCCTCTAGCTGACTGTAACCTGCTATGACTATCAATATCAGAACATGTTTATCTACACCCAAATATAGCTCTTGTAATGTGTTTAGGTGTAGGTACATGTGTACATATGCAAGTAGTAAATTTATATAGTAAAGGTCTGTGTGAAAAATACTTGATCCCTGACAAGTCTATAATGTGCTATAGCACACACTTAAAGCACATCACACTATAGCACGTATTACTCCAGAACTTGGAGCACCTGGGGACTGCAGAACATAATAAACTTGAACACCAGAATTCTCAAGTTCAAAATCACTGGTACATGTTTCAATTGAAGTAACCAAATTTAAGTAAATACAATTCCTCTCTGGAGGGGAGGGAGGGAGCAAGAAACAACATTTTACGTATGAGGAAACAGAAGATTATGAGAAATTGCTTTTCTGCCTGGGAACTGCGTTTTTGTATTGTAACACAACATTAGTTCCCAAAATGAACTCGACCAGTTTGTAGAACATTTGGTACAGTAAACATGATGACAATAAACAACTTGCTTGAGATCACACAAAGCAAGTCAGCCATCCAGCTTCCTGAGTCCCACGACTCAGTCATGAAGTGTAGATCTGCATGGCACACTCACTCCAGATGACTGGCTCTCCTGACTGAACACCAAGATTAATTAGCCTATGATTACTGGGCAGATGTGCCTTAAATGGTTCCCAATCTTACAAAAAAA
>WEIU01001716.1:516-36929 GCA_013389925.1 Aegithalos caudatus | reverse complement strand
AAAAAAAAAAAAAAAAAAAACAAAAAAAAAAAAAACCCAAAAAAACCAACCCCCCCCCCCAAAAAAAACCAAAAAACCAAAACCAAACCAAACCAAAACAAAAAAAAACCCACAAAAAACAAACCCCAAAAAACCCTGCTACTGCCCTGTATTCAAAAGATGGCTTTCATCTCAACAAAAAGCAACTTGGAAAGATCATGAGTGTAGAAACAGGAGGGCCAGGGTGGAGAGAGAACTCTTGAGGTCCAGGGCTGCTCTGGGACATACGGTTTATTCAATGGGTCATGGGTGCCAGAGCTTTGCTCAAGCTTGAAGCATGCCCGAAAGAGAGTGAATTTCCTGTAACAATACATTTTATCTTCTTCTGTGTTGAATATTCTAATTTACAATAACCAACCCGTACAAAATGCAAATCCTACAGAATTTACATACAGCCTATAAGAACTACTAAATTACCTTACTGTGCTACATTCTAAACCCCTAAAAGCTAATTCCTAAACCCTTTTTCCTGCCACCTTGGCAGGACCCTTCACCCTTGCTATTCCTCTGTCTACTAGGGGATTGCTCAATCGCAGGAATCTTGCCTTCAGCTTAATCTTTGTCTTCCTGTGACACAGTAACTTGGCTTCTTATATCTCAAAGCTGGCTTGCATCTCTATTTCACTTATAGGTCGTATATTCTTATAATCCTTCGCCAAGCAATCATATTTCTAAGGCTTTCCTGCTTCATCTCCCCCAACATCGCGGTTTGAGTGTTTGTGAAGCATTGAATTTTCATAGCAATGACTATTATAATTTTGTGTTCCCTACTATTTTTTTGTTTCCAATTCCCTGAGTAAGTGATAGCTTCAGCAAAGTGGCCAGGTTAGAGCTCTATTAATTCCAGGCCAGTGATGTTTTTACAGGATTTCTGAAGACTGTTCTTCACCTCTGCTTGCTGAGATGCCAGGCTTTTCAGAGGTTTTCTGCTGAAGGCTGAGCTGAACAAGAACCTGACATTCTAGGTTCTACTCATCTTTCATACTTCTCTCTTCCTCTACAACTCTCTCATCAAGCCATTTGTAAATAATAATTGAAATTGCTTTGGAAAAGACTGAACTGTTGGAAGTGTGGTTGCCTGTTTAAGCCAGGAGGTACATGTACCCAAGGTTTCTTGCCTACACACCTCTCACCTGCTCCTTAGAGCTCCCTTTCAAATCCTCTGACACCCTCGTGCATGAACCACAGAATGAGACACAGCTACCTGCCGGTGAACAGGAGCACCCTTCTGGCCCTACACAGCCCCCCATCAAACAGAGAACATCAGCAATGCTGTTTAATTCAAGTCCTCTGATAAATAAATAAATACAGCAGTAAGTCTCTCATACAAACAAGCTGCATTTCAATTATGTGAGAAGGGAGCTAAAGACCCCTGAACTGACCAGTCTGCATGCTCAGACTTCTGCTGGGGCAGCTGAGCCCCAGAACATTTCACACCAGAACAGGTGGACTCAGCACTTACTGCAGCATTACTGGGGAGCCCTGGTGGTCCCCATGACTGGAAAGGGAGCTTGAGGGACTGAATGAACACTGTGAATCTGCAAAAGCTTTGCAAATGGTAGGTGGCTTGAAATTACATATTATGTTCCATTTGGTTAGGTATTTCCTATTTATGCTATTTTCACTGGGGTGAGAGCAAGGGATGTGCTGCTTTTAAGGTCCTTTCCACAGAGCAATCAGGAGGCAGCTGCTGGAGCATAAAATTTGTTTACTCTGTGCTGAGCAAGCAGAACTGGCATGTAAAAGCAAAGCACAGACTCCATACATCCAAAAGATTTCAGCACAGCGCATCCTAAAGTGCAGAACTATGTACAAATAACTTTCTTACTTAGACTTAAACCAGCTAATAATTCATGCCTGTAGAAATACATGCTTCTTCTTTACTCCATTTCTTTCCTTCTCTCCCTCTCCTCCCCCCTCCATCTCCCAACAGACCTACATTTCTGAATGATCTGTGTTGTACCAAAACTTTATCAGAACTGTATTATGAAAACAAGTTTTCTTTTAAAAGAATTATACCAATTGTATGAGGAATTTTGGATGAAATGGCATCAATGAATCCACACAATGAAGTTATTTAAAATCTCCATTATTTCTCCCATGCTTTCAGGTAAGATAATAGGATCTAAGTATTTGTTCAAATTTTCTTCACTTTTATTGCATCTTAGGTAAAAATATCAAAATAAAATCAAATCCAGTAATATGTCCCAAATCTTCTTTAAGATGTCCATTGAGGACCTTTAGAAGCAGAATCAATAAAGTCTCCCTAAACAACTACAGTTACTTGTTTTTACAGAACAGCCTCAAGTGTTCCATGGAAACAGTGCAGAACATGGCTCAAGCAAGTAGAGCTGGCTGGGTAGCAGTTCCTCAGTAAAGACCTGGGACTCAAAGTCTCAGATCTGGCTTTCCATGGGGTCGCTGCTGGTCCAGTGAGAGGTGGGAGAAGGGGAATGAACACAGTCAGAGAGCTGGAGCCTCACCAGAGTAAACCAGGGGCACCTTTGCCCAAGGAGAACTCAGATGCCAGTGCCAAGAAAAGCACTGCCTGCTCAACATGCCCCCAAACAACATGACAAGGGATAATGGGAACCAGTCACCTTGTGGGAGATTTAATCTAGCCTCTAAGAAAATACAATTTAAGATTTAATTTAGACCCTAAGCAAATGTGTCTAATGAATTCAGGCTGCTGAAGCAACAGAAGGGGAGAGCCTGGAGAGTCTCCCTCATTAAGCACAATATAACCACAAGCAGTTCAGGGGTGACTGAACAGGTGTTTGTATGTCCTGGGACACAAGGATGGACTAGAAGCTTTTAGGGTCCCTTCCAGCAGTACTTCTCAATAACAATTTCCCGAATTTAATAATTTTAAATGAATTTAATTCCTGGGGTTTAACACTCAACCCATATATTTTGTTTTCTAGGAGATATAACTTACTGCAGTACTAACATCTGTTTAATAACCTGATTGGGCCACACACCTCTAATTTCATTTCCTCACAGTGAAAATGGAAGCAGGGAACAAAAAACACCCTTAAAAACCATATTTCACTTCCTTGTAGAAATAAACTTTCCATTCCAGAGCCTAGAACATGGGTTAAATTAGAACAAATGACACCAATTTTAAGACTAGGAGGCTTCAAGCAGAAAAAAAATCCCCAGCTAATTTCCTGAAAGACACTAAAGATTCTTTCTTGGAAATTATAAGAGACAAATAAAAACTCCAAATCCCAGAATTTAATGAAGGCAACATTAAAGCAGCTAACAAGAGAGGATAACAAAATGTAATCTGTTTGCTAGGTCACACACACATCTAACTCTCAGCAGTGCAGAGCACCACTGATTCTATAATTTAAAAATTGAACCCTGCATCAATGTAAACCTCTTTACTTAATTGTTCTTTTAAACATTTTAAAGCATTAACCTGAGGCAATGGTGACTCAAAGCTTGGAAGATAATGCAATAAAGAGATCAAATGAAAAGGGATTCTTTTTCTACTTGTTAATCTTATTTAAATCTTAGCTGATCAAACCACTGGATGACGAAGTTTTGTATAATACCATGTGTACTAGCTTCCAACTTCTGTTACATGCAATGGATAAAACTATCAATTGCTTAGCCAACTCTGCAGCATTACAGGTAGATAGGAAAAGACTTTCAGACAACCTTGACTGCAGACAAAATCGGGCAAGTGGGAATTATTACAAAACTCTTTCCTATTCACACAATTTTGCTAATTTTGTCTACATCAGGTCCTGAAAGAAACAACTATTTTTCTTTGATTGATAAATATAATAATTCCCAATGAAACTCCCATTTCAAGAACAAGGTCTTCACAACATAAAGACATAGAGACTACAATTTTGCACAGGTGGCATATGTAAAGTCACACTTCAGAGTGGGTTTTCTTCAGTTTCACTAAAAACTACACAACAATCTTCCCATACTATTTTTAGTGGGCCCAATTATTGCATGGAAACTTTCATTTTTTAAGAAAACAGCAGCAATGAATTATACTTCAGTAAATTAATGGCAGAGATGCATATTAAGATGATCAGATAAAGCATTTTTCTACGGCACATATCCCTTCTGCAAATACATATTTCCACAGGAAAAGAAGCAGTAAATTTTCTGGAGGACCTAAAATAGCACATCACTGAACCCAACTGCACTGAAAGAAGCCATTACTCTGGAAGAAAAAGAACAAACAACATCGCTTTTTATAATCCAGTAGCTTTTAAATGCTACAATTGAACAGGTTATTGCTGTTCCTGCTACCTGCTAGATCTGGGTGCGGAATCCTACATCCCCTACTTTATTCAATGTAGAATGAGGAACACTGAACAATGATAAAGGAGAAAAAAATGCATCTGAAAGCAACAGATTAATACCGNTTTTTTGTATGTGCCTGTTCACTCAAGTGTTAAGTATTTTCTGAATTATAGAACACATAACCTAGCTTCAGCCCTTCTGGCAAGACAGGTACTAAATAATTCACTGGTTGAGTCGTCCACCAAGCCACTTACACAAAGTAATCTGCTACCCTGAAGCTTTCAGCAGACTTTCAAATGAGCTCAAAGAATTACTTTAGATAAAACTCAGAAACACAGGGGAGCTGCAGAAGTATACTGAAAGAAGTTCTACTCTATGGCTTATATCCTTTGAACAAGAAAACAAAATCAGGTTCAGCATTACATGTGTGTGGATAAAAGTCCATGCTACAGTGGACTTGCTTGTAAAGAAAGTCAAAGCATAGAGGAAAATTGAGCAGACTATTTAGAAGGGTCTTCTAAGGAAAAAGAGACTCAAGCACTCAGCCTGAGATTGAGGGTGTGGATCCTGCTAAAAACCTGAAGCTACCAGAGAAGGATGACAGCAAACTGTTGTAGGGGGCTGGAGATGGGCTTCTGTCAGTGTGCTGAGCAAAGGGCTGCCTGAGGGAGCCTCAGGAATGGAGGACTGGCAGCATCCCTGTGAAATTCAGCAAAAGCCAACGCAGAACACGGCAGCCGGAGCACAATAAACTCCTGGAGCAATACAGGGAGCGTGTGTATATATGTCTATATCTATATCATCTATATCTATATCTCTCTATATATCTCTATCTATCTATACCTATATCTATATCTATATCTATATATCAACATACATAAACATTACAAGGCTGTGGGAGATGGTCATTCTGCTGTGGCAAGAGACTCATAGAAAATACAAGTTTTGGGCAGGAAACTGATAGCCTCAAAATGGAAAGAGTGAGGCAATCTGAGACTCCATCACCTAGCTCGAAGTCAAAATTGGTGTGTTCCCAATTTAGAAAGCAAATGCAAACACAAAATTAATAGTGATGATAAGTGACAGTTAAGTGTAAGTAACAAAGGTGAATGTGGCCAGAAAAAAGGCCTCCTTTAAAAATCCCAGAATGCAGAGCAGCTCTTTTCCCATGTTAATTGGATGTGCCTTTTTGTTTTTGAAATGTATTTCATTGAAAAATGTAATACAATCTTGTTATGCCTTACTCCTTGAAATTCATACAACCATGAGGAAAACTTTTTTCAGGTTTTTTTCATCATCTGAACAGGTTTCAATTTATCCACTCACTTGATCATAAATATAACTGCATCTCTGTTATACTTGTAAATTCCTATGTTCACTGAGGAAACTAAAAAAGACCTACACAAGTGGGGAACCCGCCCCCGACAAAGTCCAGTCTCAAACACAAGACATGACACTTAATGCCTATTGGAAGGCTACAGACTTCACCAGCTTCCAACCTAAGAACTGAACATTTGAAACTCTGTGTATAGCTGATCCCTCCTTGAAAGAGGTGCAACTAGAAATCAAAAGAGAAACACAGTTAAATGTTTCATTAGACTAAAGTTCCTAGTAGAACATCTCGATCTAGAATCAAATCAGAAAAACAGCAGAGGACAGAAGAACATCTAGAAACCTAGAATAAGGAAGTGCAGGAAAAGCTGTAGAGGTATGTATGAAACTCAAGTAGCAGAAAAAAAAAGCCTTAAAAGATTTCCTGCTCCTTGTTTGGGGCAGAACTGAGCCAATTGCACTATCCATTAGAAAAAGATTTAACATTGAGCACTAAATAAAAGAGAACATTGCCTAAATCTGTGAGGACAGAAAAAGCACCTCAGACCTACATGATGATAATGTCTTAGGAAAATACCAGGCTCTGTGGAATCAGCTAAATATCTTTCCAAGACATCAAACATGGATATTTGTTTGATTTTTGATAGGGGTTATACAATATCGAATATAATAGAACAGAGCCTTGGAAAACTGTATTTAAAAAAAAGTAACACCAAACGGACTTTCTACACTCAAGAATAGTACACTGATCTTTTAATCTATCTTGCTCATAAAATGTGGTTCATTTAATTACAAGAGTCTACATATCAAGAATACTGTTACACAAACACAGTATTTGCCATTTATGTAACCCTTGAAATGATAAAACCAAAATAAATACAAAGTCTTTAATTATGTGGGGCTACCTGAACTAGGGTCAGAGATTTTGGCCTCTTAGCTCTATTTCTCTTTTGTAAATTCCAGTTCTTATCTAAACTTACCAGCACTCTCAAGACAAATATCCAAAACTGATTTCCCATGAAGACATGCATGTGGTTATATTTCTAAATTACTAAGTGTAAAATTAACCTTAATAACTAATCATGTCACACGGCATGTCCTTTAATTCATGTTAGTGCTGAAACATTTTGGTTATATAAAACTACCTAATTATAACCCTGGGGAACCATTTGTAAAAACTTTTTTTTTTTTTTTTTTTTTTTTTTTTTTTTTTTTTTTTTTGAGAAATAAGCAAAAGGTAGCTTCAGGAAAAATCAAGAAATTGATGTGTTTTGAGACTGATTACTTAACAGTGTGCTTTGGTACAGAATTTTCAGTATGAACAAACAGTTTCAATGCAGATGTTCAAGCATGGATAACATCAACAGCATGCTGGGTCAAGAGCTAGTCTCTAGACTAAGATAAAAGTCCCAACCAGTTGAAAACTTGTAGGCTTGTATGTGTGCTTGATTAGCACACGGTCCTTGTGAATCATGTACCAGGCTGCATGCAGCATTCCCCACCCATTTTCCTTTAATGAAAAGGCAATACATGTGTCACTGTACTGGTGCTATTAACAACTCGTTGCTGTGTACCTCAGTGGAAAGACACTGAATTAAAGGCTTCAGGGCTACCTCTTCACACTCACATTGCTTTCCCACAAACTGTAGTGTGACCACAGACAAATACAAGTCTGTGTGAATGTGATACTGCTCAAATGAGACTAGATAAAATCCAACATGCTACACCATGTTTCTGTTTTCTCTAATGCAATTAAGTATTTTTTCCTTACAGTCAGTGGGAGAAATGCATCTCTTAAAGACTTTTTAGGTACGCAATCTAATCAGTGCTCCTTAATTATCCTTGACATACGTGTGTGTAAAATTCTGCAGGATGCTACTGTCATTACAGCCAGCAGAAGCATGTAGGAAGAAAATATGCAAGCATCAGTCTTAAAATATGAATCTATTCCTTAGGCATCAGGATCACTAATTATTATGTCAAGATGTAAGCAACTGCCTATTGAGCTGAGAGCAGAGGCACCAAACTTGCCATAATTCAGCAATAACATAAATAGTTGAAATAATACATACTTTAAACTCTTCAAATAGACTTGCATAAATTGAAACAAAGCAGAAGCTATCTCCTTATAATAATTCATGTTAAGGCTCACCAATGAACCAAACTGATATGTACCACAAAAGAGGTCACAAGGTTTCTAGATAACAGGTTGTCAGAGTGAATAGGCAGCTTACAGAGGAATATGATGCTACTGAAAGCTCATCCTTGAAATGCGTGTGTTAATATTGCATTTGACAAATTTCCAGGAGCATTTTTGGCACATTGTTCATGTAAGAATTACGGGTGCTTGGGGCTTTGCCTTTTTTTTTTTTTTTTCCCCAGCTAAGAAAGAGCACAACTTTCACATATGAACCACAGGAACAATACAAGTCAGTTGGAAAATCAATCTGTTTATATCTACTTTCAAAAGCAGTGAGTTTAATATGCATAGATTACGGCAGCAAGACATTTGGTGCTGTTCACCTCATGTCCACAGTGTACTTGTTTTGAGGACAGAAATCCTGGACCAGCTCCAGTCTGGTCCTGTGAGCATTTGGATTGCATTAGGTATGCTGCTGGAACTTACCTTCTGGTTTATTTTCTATTTAAAAGAAACCTAGTTTGTTTCATAGGACTGCTCCATGGAATGAGTCTGTGCTAAGCAGAAATTTCCAAAATGCATTAAAATACGTGGATACATACTCAACCAAAGGTCAGCCCCAGGCATTTATATCCAGAACATTCTGATTAAGTCTTCTTGCTCCCTCCTTACCCATATATTCCTTTTCTGTAATATATTTTAGGCTGTCAATGCAAATGTTTTAGGGTTTTTTTCAAGTCTGGTTTCCTACATGTATGGGCCAGTATGTGGAATCCAGACCAAGTCATCTCACATCAATTGCATGGATCTATTGCTGTTGTGAAGTCTCGTGACAGAAGTAATAAAAAAGAGCATTTTGATTTTTCCCCGATTTTTGTAAAGTGCTTTTAGTAGTACTGACTTATCAGAAATTTATTAAATAAGTAAAAAACAAGGTACAACATGTTAAAGAACATCCATTTACAGATGGAAGAAAACTTTAAATCTTTCACGTAAGAGAGAAAAAATATTCAAGAGTAAGACAGGAATATTAGAAACAGCTACTTCACATGAATAAAGCATTTAACATTGTTTTCTTCACCTATAACTGTAGTAAAAGCGTGTACCTGCTCATGGCAGAGGGGTTAGAATTGGATGATGTTTAACATCCCTTTCACACCATTTTATGACATTGTGAATATAAAACCAACAGAAGAACTTTGAGATGATTTTTTAATATTTCAATTTCATATATGTAATGAAATAAACACTAAAATTCTACTGTTTATTTAAAAATCAAACACCATTTGATTGCATTCCAAAAGATTCTTCAATTGTAGTCTCCAGAACCTGTAAAATTTTTTTTGAATTTTGTTTATCCTTTCAATTTAGGAAAACTAAGAAACATAAAATATTACATATCTTCTGCATGCTAGAAAATTAGGTGGTCAGCACTACAGAGCATGCTTTTAATTTTCTGTGACCTACATAGGAGGAAACCTAACATTTCATTAAAACTAGGAAGTTTTTCTAGCTGTGTCCTTCCCATTCCAGACAATAACCACCATCAACTGCTTCACTACCACAAAGCAGGTAGCAAGGCAGACACATTAGAAATCCTGTAACCAATTTTCTGTTTATTACAATAAACTTGTGGTTTGCCTGGAAAACCATGACATCCTTGAATTATCAGCTCTTTCCAGCACAAATCCAAAACACATCCTCATACTAGCTACTATGAAGAACATGAGATAGAGAAATTCACTTTCTGCATGAACCCATCATGCCCTAGTACTCTCACTCCTGACAGAGACTCAGGAAGCAGGTCCCAAGACTTGAACACCTTTGCTACCAAACCCCTCATGCTTAGGGCATGTATGTGACAGGACTCACTCACAGCCTTCACACAAACGCTGCTGTACTGCAGTGCCACTGCCTCGGCTGAACTTCTCCCTGTTCTCCCATTCCCTAGCAAGTACAACCTCTAAGTAGTCCAGCTCATTCCCACCTCTGAGCTGGCAGTGCCCAGGGCACTTGGATCCCTGCAGATTGCCATGGACAATGAGCACAGAGCACAACCCCAAAGTGACAGACTTTTGAACTCGCTTTTCTTAATTGATGGTGCTTTTAAGAGGAGCTAAAGAAAGGCTACAAGAGTTCTCCTCACATCATAGATCATTCAGCCAAGTTGTTTTAAGGTGGTCCCTTCATGTCCTTTCTGTAACAGCATCTAAATACACAAGGTAAATTCCAGTAGCTGTTACCAGCTTTGGGTTTGAGGATATTTAAATTAGGGTTGGATTAAACTTAGTTCTGTTTTTCCAGGTTTTCAGAAGTAGCAATGTAGCTAAAGTTGGGAAGTGCATAAAATACATCAAGATAACGCTGTCATTAATGTTTTGTTGCCAGTGGAACTGACTTTGTTATATATTATAAAGTAAATATATCTCTGTAGGACAGATCTTTCCAGTTTTCAAACCACAAACTTTATCTAGCCTGTACTCTTAATTCCTATTTGCACGCTAGTCACAGAAACTGACTGAATTCCAGACTCCATGTTAAATTGGTGAGACACTGTGTTGGAAAACACTAAAGGGTGAGCAAATTTAATGAAGGCATCACCCAGAAGCACTAAGCCATACTACATATTTATTTTTCCAAGGCAATGGCACTTTTGGTATGGAAATACAGAATGCTCAAATGATTAACAGTATGGAAATTCAAACTGCTAAAGCAATTGCCATTTTTATAATAGGCAGTGTCCTTATATTCCTGTCAACTTCTAAGGAGTCAAGACTTCACCTGTTTTTATATTTACAGGTGTATTTTTGAAACAGAAATGGAAAAAGATGTTAAGGGAGAGGAGATTGAGGGCAAACTAACTTCTCATATTTTCCTTACCATCTTCCTACAATTACTTTCTCTCAAAAGTCTGACCTTATTTTTTTTTCTAGAATGACTTTTAAGAAATTTGTCAGAAAAAATATGAATACTAACGAGTAATTGTTGGTTTGGGTTTTTTAAAAATACCATTTGATCAATATTGACAGCTGTCCTCATTTTCTTTCCCATAAGGCTTTTTTGTTTATACCCCCTCCCTTTCCCTCCACAGCTTACAGGTAATTCTTTTCCTCCATGTCACCTGATAATCTCTGTTCTGCTTTCACTCAGACTTCTCCCTTTCATCGTCTTATTCCTGTCCTCTCTGACCTACCTTAGAAACAAACTCCTATTTAATCTCTTTAGAACATCCAAAACTTGTTCTCCTCCCCAACTTGTCTTGTTTGTGGTGAACTTTCAAAGTGTATGGTTGAATGTTAAGCTGCCTTCTGATGATGGAACTGAATTACTGCAATGACTCATAATTAATCTAGATATCCACAGGTTTAAATGGCTCACTTAATCTCATTAAGAGCCTTTTGGTAGCCCAGGCAGTGCACTCAGATGTCAAACTGCAATATCTTTGCAGGCAGGCAATCAAAATCAGGGAGCCCTGACACAGAAGAATCCTGAAAACTAGGACAGCTCTAATTTAAGTGAGCTAAATCTACATGCAACTGTCTAAAACACATTACATTCTTATTTTGGGCCTAGGAGTATTTGAAACTGTGTTGAAATGTACTGCTTCATTTCATGTCTCTCCCTAAGGCAAGATCATTTGGGCAGCTACTGGCTTTTAAAACCAAGACTCAGAATGGCCCATGGTTGAACACACCATGTTCAGCTTCAGAGTACCACTGCTGATAAGGAGGGGAAGGAATAAGTCAACAAATACATGACAGTTCCCACATATAATTTAAACCAGAATATAACTGAAGTAAGGATTGGATCTCTCTACAACATTGCTGGGTTGTTCTTCAAGCTATATTGAATTTGGGAAGTAAAAGACAAACAGAAGCTCAATTTTGTTAGTTTTCCAGTGAAGCCCCTTTGTTTAGGATTTTGAGCATTAGGCAACCATTTAGTTACTGTAAACTGTTACAATCACTGAACAGATTGAAAAAAACCCCCTGTATTACTAAAAGTCAGTCATCACATTTGTAAGATATGTCTCATAGATTTGTCTTACCCATGTCTTACGTCTTTGGGTTTATGAGATCAGTTTGCTTCTTCTGGGAGCATTCACTAGGATCAATTGCAAAACAGCTTATCTTCCATCTGTAAGATTATTTTTAAGGAATGCAGAAATACATCTACCTGTATCGTGAGTTCACAGGAAGGGATGAAAAGTTACCAAAGGACATATTATAATACAAAAATACAGTAAACCTTGGACATTTATTACATTACTGTTTAACTGCTATGAATATAAAACTCCCTTTCAAGATAGAAATGTCTTTGAGAAATCAGGAAAAATAAAGAGCCTTTAAAATTTTTATGAAGCACTGTATTTCATTCTACAAAGATTATATAGACAACTAGAAGGGGAAAATATCATTAAAAAACATACCAGAATAAGTATATTAAATCAGATAAACTAACCAGTTTTAACACATTCAAAGATTTTTAACTTTTAAGAAAAAATATTTACTCCTCTGAAAATACCAATTTTTATTCTGGATTTATAAATCAAACACGGAAAGAGATATTTAATAGTAGTATACTGTCACTGAAAAAAAAAAAAAAAAAGAAGAAAAAACTCTGTGCAGTACTCACAAGGATTATAATTTTGGCTCCTTAGTGTGCATGCTCTAAAATCATACCTCAGAATAAAATATCAACAATCAAATCTGTAGAGAAGCTGATGAATAGTTACTTTGCTGACTCATTCCAGATATATACACAAGTTCCAATGGAGGGAGTGGCCAGGACTGAAGACAGGTGTGATGGAGGTGAGGGGAAGGGACCAAAAACCCTGCCAGAGGTACCTTTTTGATCAACCTGCTGCTGAATCACTGACTGCTGTCAGTCAAGGCTGCAATTACCGATCCGGATGGGTTAGGACTTAGTTCCGAAGCCTTCCAGCAGATGTCCTCGCAAGGCAGACACGTCAGGGAGGTTCAAGATGTCACCATTTAAAACAGATGGGGAGGGAAAGAGGGGTGATACAAATGTATAAATGAATTCAAAGTATTCGGTGTATTCTCAAAAGCCGAATTTAAAAACATAGGCAGCACGTTTAGAAAAAAGGAGTGACATCTTAAAAACTAGAAGAAAGTCACCTGAACAAGTATGTTTGAAGGAGCTGTTCCCACCAATGTTTTGTAACTCCTACACTTCACGTGTCAACAAAACAGAAGGTTCAAAAAATGATGGTGAAAAGCATGAGCACAAGGCAAACAGCAAAAAGACTCTAATCCTGTCCCCCTCCCTCTGCTTTCATGTTAAATTTGACACATTTTATTGTGCACAGAGCCTTCTTCACTATTCCCTAGTGGCAGTGACATACAAATGTTGTCACGAAGCTGGTATTCTTGGAAACATAAAATTGATCTGCTATTTCAGGGAAACTCAAAAAGAACAATTTCCTTAAAATAATCATCCTCATCATGACTTGTACAAATGGGAAGTTTTGATACCGCATTAAAAATATTTGATTTGCCTTTCTAAGTAGTGAGTAATGCATGCACAGTTAACTACCCACAGACACCTATGAGAGAAGAGAATGATTCATCAGGTACTGGTCTACAGACTCAAAGCTGGGATTCTTTACTCAGGTCTATCAGACCAGTACCTCCAGCCCTCACTCCATTGCCTGCTTTAATGCAGATGTTCATGGTTTCATACCCAAGAAGCTGTGTTGGGGAAGGTGAAATCAAGAAGATGAGCATCACAGACACAGAAGTGCTGAAATTCATGGCTTACTGGGAGACCAGCCAACTGGGACATGTCAGTCAATACACTCTGCTTGGTGGAAAGAATTCTAGACTGTCCCAGCTTCTGGAAAATGCTGGGACGGCACTTACAATAGCTGTGATGAACTTGTCTGCCAGAGCTTCTTCAGTGCCTCAAATAACTGGGACAGATTTGTCTGCCAGAGGTTCTTTGGTGGACCCATTGTGGCACTTATAGACAGAAAGCATTGCTATGTTCTACACACTGAATTAGGTCCAAGCTAACATCATCAATTTTAGAAACAGACTGCTCATGAAATCTTACAGGAGCAGGGATTTTGTCTGTATCTTGTCTGAATCTCCAATAGCATGGGTGAATAATTTTCTGCAGGCTGATTGTTCTCAATTTCAACAACAAAACAAAAAAGATTTTTAGCTTGGAGTCAGTGAATGACCATGGTCAACAATACAGAACTGTTACATTTCTTAACTAGTGACTGCTTTCATGCCATAGAAACATCAGATAAAGCCCGCTCTTCGTGTAAATTGTCCTAGGAAAAGAAGAATCCAGGTTCCACACCCTGAAAAGCAGGTAAATACAGTATTAAAGCTATTACAGTATTTCAGCTTAACTAAGTTCTCTTCAGTTGTCACAAAAATACTTATAAAATTCTCTTTAACCTTTTAGTTGCTCTTTACTTAAACAAGAAAACAAAAACACAGAAGAATTCCATGAAATCAAGATTTCCATTTAAAATATCAAAGGACAAATAGAAATGATGAAAAATGGCTGGGAAAGAGGTACAGACTATTAATCATTTAAGATTACTTCACTAAGCTCTGTCTTTGTCTTGAATCTTAAGCTCTTCAGCCTTCAGCCACACTGAATTGCAGTGAAAGCAGAGGTTAATTCTACCAGTGCCAAATAAAGACCTTCCATGAGAACAAATACACATCTCAAACAAAACCATTAAAAATGGTGAAGCAATCCTAATCGTAATCAGTTATTCCTCCACAGCTCTAGTTTTATCATGTACACATATTCCAGCCAAATCTTTACAAACTATGTCAAGAGGTCATGATTTCCCCCTTCTTCCCCATGAAAACTGTGCAAGGATAACTGTACACGTCCACGAAATAGAGGATGTCATTTTATTGGAGGTCCACAGGTAATTGTATCACATTAGGGAGTGGAAGAATCTTGTGGTATGGCACAACACAATACCTCACTTAAACACTTAAACAGAAGGTTAAATGATATGCAACATGATCAAATCAGTAATTCATCATCTTCTAGGCACCACTGATTAATTTAAAATAAAATTTAATAAATTCAAAAAATATAGTCCATTAATTTGTTTGTTGTACTGTCTTTAAACGAAACAGCACTTTGAAAGTCACAAATAAAAAAGCAGCACTTTCTCTTAATACCAACACCACTGTAACACATACTGTAGCGTGGCATGCAAATCCACATCTGCAGTCTTTTGTTTTGTATTAACAAATGGAATGGTAGTTTTCTATCTCAAATATTGGTAGCATAACATGTAAGTGCAGATCATTCTGGCCACAGGCGTGGTAAGCCGTAACAAGTGTGTATTACAAGAGCATAGAACACAGAGCATGACACATCCAAGAATCTCTCTCTTTTGTACTGTACATGGTGTTTGGTACAGGCTGACTTCCAACTCGCTGTACCCAAGCTTCAAGAAATGAGATTATTGACCTTTTCTGGTTTTATTTCAAAGTAAAATGCAGTCAGCATCAAAGCACAACCGTTAACAACCTGGTCAAAAAAAAATGCCATAGCTCCATTGAAAAAAATAACTTGTCCTCTTAGCAGACTCCATTAAGAGATAAAGTTTCCATTACAGGCATGTTACGAAGCCTTACAGTGGTACTGCAGTGTCATTCCTGTTAAGCACAGATTTGTATGGACACCAGGAAATGGTGTGATGTTCAGAAAAGCTGTTCAAACTGAGCTAAGCTTTACGAGACCACGTACTGAGTCTTCATGCAACGAGTCCTGGCTGGCTAGACTCAGGACGTGCATTGTATGGCTGTGTGTAATAGGACTTCCACTTGGCAGCAACCCAGGGGGTGATGGAGCTTCTTCAGGAGTGAGAAACTGATGGCCTTCATGCTCCTCTTTTAATGGTATGATGTCTGTCAAACCTGAATCTGATGTGAGATTTGGCATAGAAGATGGTGGTGTCGGTTGCCCTAGAGTCAGAGTTGCACAAGGCCCACTGATAGAAGTCTTTCCTGGTAAAGGGAGCTCTTCACTAGTTATGCTTGGCTCACTCTGTAGGAGGGGGGTGGCAGCAGCCTGCAAAACGAATTTAGTGCTCTGAATGCACTGATCTTGATCACACTGTAGAATGGAATGGTGTCAAAATCATATAAGACAAATAAAACAGAGAAAAAAAGGAGAATATGGATAAAACGGTATGGAAAAGAATGGGATGTGAAGAGAAAAAAAGAAAGCCATTAGTATCATTCCATGGTTAGCCACCCAAACATCCCATTACATGCTGCCCAGAAAAAAAAAGGAAAGGCATGCATAACTGAGCCAATGCTTTGGATTATTATCAAAATTAATTATGATATACATTTAGAGTGTTCATTTAAGGGTTCTTTAAAAAACACTAGCCAATTTTCTTCTTTTAACTGGTCTTCACATTTAGGAATTAACCTGTCATGGAGGTTTTCTACAACAAGAATTCTTTTGATACAGGTATCTTACACAGTCTATAATAAAGCTCTATGAGTAAAATCTTTTCCCCTCACAATTTAATTCATTATATATAAATTCTAGAGAGTGTTCTACAGTATACTCCATACTCCAGAGGATGTGTAGAAACCAGGCAGAACTGCAGATGCACCAAGATCAACCTTAAGGGGTTTTAGGCTGTTTCTTGATTAATCCTGACAATGTGACAAATTAAGGTACAAACCACAAGTTTTCTGGCAAGCACTGTCTCAATAACAAGCTAAATTTAGCATTACATAAATCCAATGAAGTTCAGTGAGTGTTACCAGAAATGGGATTTTTTTGGCTCTATACCATTCCTAATGACTGTTTATACAAAATTACCCCTCATTCCTTTAGATGACAACAGAGGTATGTATTTCAATAACGTCTAGCTAAGTGGGTAGTATAGCTACTGCCAAATTAAGTTTCTTTAACTTGAATTGGCATGATTTTTGAGAGCTCCTAAGGAAAAAAAATATTTAATTCATAGCCTGATCTGTTATAACACTGCAGCTTTTCAAAATCTTGTTAGATTAATTTGTCACATTACTGTTCTATTGGTAAGAAAAACACTACAGTCAGTGAATACAACTACAAATGCAATGAAGGACATTTGGAGGCAAGCAAGCAGAACAAAAGATATATCCAGAGGTAAGACATCCAATTCACTGCTGTTATTTCAAGTATTCTGTTAAAGCAACATGTTCTGCTCTGTGACTGAGTTCTTAGATTTTTATCAAATTACTATGTATTACAGATCCATCATCTGTCCAGATATTCCTTATCACCACCATTGTTACTAACATTACAGCAATTCCCTAAAATGTCAATTTGAGTTTAATAAGCCACTGTGACACACTCTCTGAAAACCTCTGAAAGCCTTTTGCCTCCCTTATTGTATGATGAGAACCATGTTCAACATGCTTCCCTCTGTTATTTTCAGGCTCTCCAATTTCACCACTGAATACCTTCATGATGGATGCACCTAACATTCAGCAAGTGTGCAAACAGACTACTTGGTCATAACAAATAGGTAGTGTCCTAAACCACATCTAAGTGGTTTAGGACTCCCAGACCAATTACTTTTGACAGGCAGAAGCTCAATCCTTACTCAGGTAAGTATTTCCAAGACTTCTGCTTTCAGAAAGATAAATGGGCTGACCTCCTGTTACATAAATTGAGTTAATTTAAACTTCAAGCAATCTTCTCCCCACAAAATGATGAACAGCCCCATCCAAACAACTGAAGTAGTTCCCTATCATTTCACAGGGATTACTCACAGGCTTAAAGCCATAACCTTGCTTAAGTACCTTACTAAGAAGAAAACTGTCAGCATCTTTTAAAGTCAAGCTTTCAATTAGTAATTCAGTGTGAATAACTCATTCTTGATTAATATCTTGTTATTCACGCCTGCTTATTTAAATTAAAACTTCAACCAACCTTACTATGCAGACCTTAAAACATGTTAACTGAATTTTCAAACTTCAAAAAGACCAAAAAACCTATTTTCTCTGAAAGGCAGCAGCCAAAGAACAAGTTGAATAACAAAGGAATGCTAATAACCACTGGGATACACTGAAAACAAATAATGTTAGCAGCTAACTTTTCGCTTTAGTGAACCTTCAGCTCTGATCTCCAAAAGGAAATCATTACTGTGTTTCAGGCAATACAAGTACACAGCTTTGTATTAGCTGAAAATAATGTACCCTAACTCATTGTATAGTCTGAATTAATTTTCTTCTTATACAACTCTACTGCATTTCAGTTAAATCAATATTAAAGAGGTAAAGTAGCCTCATAAAGCTCCATTAAATAGTGTTATAAACTTCAGGTGCTGTTTATCTCTTCATTTTCCATGCACTTGTCACTTCCCTAAAACCTCTCCTTTCACTTAGATAAATTTCAGGTTTTCTTTTTCTCGTCTGTTCAACAATGATCATGAAATCCTTAGGAAAATACAGGCTGTAAATAGCTTTTGAAAGGGAACTACTGCAGGGTCTAAGCCAGAAAAAGTATGTGTGTTCTTTGAGGCTTTCAAAAATATCTGATAAAAACAACACATACAGGTAGACTATTCTTGAGTTTGAACAGTCAACACAAAACTAAAACAAGGAAATCAGATTTGTCATAGGCTTGGCGTGGTGACTTATCCTTGATTTCGTTATTTCACTCTTGACTGAAAGAAATTTAGGGCAGAAGTCTTAGGCTGCTACTAATCACATGATTTATCCAACAGCAGAATTTCAAATGAAACAAAAAAGCCTACAATTGTAAGAAAAATGAAGCTAAGCATTGAAATCTAAATAACTAAAAATCTACTGCATAAATTATTCCACCAGCATCTTCTTATTTCAGATACGCTGACTTTATTTTTCACTTAAAATTTCCACTGTTTTAGAGAAATAGCAGATCCTGAAGGTAGAACATGCTTAATAAGTTCTACAAATACAGAAGTTCAACTAAATATATGCACAGAAATTTTTAGATATCTATTTATTTTCACATAAAAAGGCACAAATTAAAGCAAATTAGACAAAACCTAGAATTCTGTGTTNGAAGAAAATCTGTTTTTTCTAAGCTACAGAGAAAATACATGATAACATTGTACATGGCAATCTATTTTTCACATTTCTAAATGTGATTATTTAGAAAAAATCAGAATTATTTAAATCTTAAATAAACTTAGCTTAAAATTTCCTACATGCTAGTAACACTGAAGAATTGTTACAGTTCTCAAAAGATGGAGAAAAGCAGGTTGAATAGTCTCACAGTCTCTGAATAAAGTACAAACAACATGGAGTTCAGAGGGGCTTACAGTGGTATGAAGTTACAGGAAGGATGCTGAAATACCATATTCTGGGTACAACAAATGGGTACAGAGCGGAGGGATAGAGCTGTGTAAGGGTTCCCAGCAGGTGTAGGATTTCACAATCAAAATTAATCTATTGTGGATATTGTGCAACAACTGAGCCACAAACCCCACCAAGTCAATGGCTCCACTATCGTGGAGTGTATGAAGAGTAGATCTATGAAGGGAAACACTTCTGAAGCCAAATGGGAAACTACACTTGGCCCAGACATTTCAGATTAGAGTTCTTATGGACTGGAAGTCTGAGAATGCTTAGAGCAACTTGGGTGAACTCCATGGGTGTATCTTCTAAAATAAATCTAGTTCATTTGCTCTGACACCACTCTGAGATGTGAATAAAAGGCAGTAAATCTGCACTATCAAAAGAACTGCTCCTAAAACATATCTCAAGCCAAAGCAAGATGCTGAAATTTATTTACTTGCATGTGCCTGCAACCCATTTTAACTGTGAAGTAAAATACATTAATGAAAAACCTCTATCAGCCTTGACTGTGGTATGGTAAGAGCCCTGAGTTCTGTTTTGGGCATCTGGGAAGCACATCAGTAAATATACAAGGAAGCACACCTGCAAAACTCCCAGCAAAATGGGGCTGTGGTCATTGCAAATTCTGTTACTGTCACGGTAGAAATACTTACTCCTAATAATGAAAATATGAAAAGCAAAGGAAAAAGTACACTAGGATGGTCAGAGTTCATGTTCCCTAAGTCAGCTGGATCTACTTCCAGATCAGTACCAGAAATACTTAAGCGAACATGTGGGAGAGGACTTCCCTGCACTTATCACTGGTAATAAATGTTGTGCATGCACTACAGTTCCTACAATTTTCAGTAGTACATATACATAGGAAAACACTTTAAAGAATTTTTATCCAGGAAAGGAAATGGAGAATTAGAAACAAGGGAATTTGGTACACATGGCACTACCTATACACTGAAGAAGAGATGCCTAGGAATGCAGGAATATAAGGGAATTTCTTAAAAACAAGGAAATAAACCTGTCCTGACAGAGTTAAACAGATGCAAAGTCTATCGCTTTATAAGGCATTAGAGAATTCCTAGAGACATCACAGTAAATATAAACCAAATTAATTCCTCTAAAAAACCTCATGGAGTGAGACAGATTCTGTGATTCCTCTTAATGGATTACTAAGAATAAAATATCCTATTATCAAACCCCAAGAATCAACTCCAGCTTTTAAGATAAAATTAAGTACTACAGTGGTCCAGACCCAAGAAATGGTAACTGATGGGTTTATGGGCAAATAAACTTTTTTCAGAACACAAAGAAAATAAACTTTAAAATGAAAGATAACAAATAAATTACAGAGAAAATTATTTCTTAATGAGTGAGATACTGTGCTTTATACAAAAAAAACCCCTTTAAGAATAAGGAAAATACTTGGGTAATTAAACTAATGATGAGCTCATAAAAATAATCAGCAAAAAAATGTAGTAGGGAAATACTTTGGAAATTACCAGATCTACAGGCTATGAGCTCCAAGTGACCATGCTTTTCATGTAGATAAGGATATTAAGAAATTGGTTAATGAATTTACCAGACTAATTTAAAATTATATTGGAAAAGAAATTAGAAACACTGGGAATGCACCAGGAAAATAACTGTATGTACTTCCAGCCTTCATGGAAGTAAATATAGAGTCAGCTTTTAGTAAAACAGTATCTACCTTAAAAAAGGTAGATACTATGGAGAGAACATGAGAAAAACCTCTTCTATAAAGGTCTAGAAAAAAACCAAAATCACAGTATGGGTCTATCAAGCACTAATTATAGCTGCAACTCTGACTTTCTGAGATTGGGACAAACTGGGTCACTACCATGAGCAGGGCAAATCCTATACGAAATATTCCAAGTCTCAGAGGCAAAAAAAAAAGCTGTTAAATACAGAGATTGTCCCACAAATGGCATCCTGAATAAGAGATAATGTATTGTGCTGAAAACCAGTGTCTGGCAACTTTACACTTAGCCTGATATTTATTTTGAACTTAACTGCAAAAATGAGGCCATGCTAAAAAATTCATTAAAATAAATGAAAACAGAGTATTACACTAAGCAACCCACAGAGATTTAATGAGGGACAAGAGACTTGTTGGGTGAAGCACAAGAATTCTATTTAGAAAGCCACAAGTCACAGACTCTTATAAGGAGCTGCTGAGGGAGCTGGGGTTGTTTAGCCTGAAGATGAGGCTCAGAGACTCATTGCTCTCTACAGCTCCCTGAAAGGAGGTTTTAGTGAGGGTTGGTCTCTTCTCCCAGGCAACTAGTGACAGGACAAGAGGACATTGTCTTAAGCTGTGCAAGAGGGGGTTTAGGTTGGACATTTGGAAGTTCTTCACAGAAGGGGTGATTAGACATTGGAATGGGCTGCCCAGGGAGGTGGTGGAGTCACCATCCCTGGGAGTGTTTAATGAAAGACTGAATGTGGCACTTAGTGCCATGGTCTCGTTGACAGGGTGGTGTTTGGTCATAGGCTGGACTCGATTTCAAAGGTCTTTTTCATCCTAGCTGATTCTGTGAAAGATTTGAGGGAAGAAAGGGAAATGAAAGAGGGAAGGAATAAGAGAAGACAAGCGTGAGAGAATATGCTCATTTAAATCTTTATTTTATATCAGTGGTGAGGAGATATATCGTAGCATACTGTGGATTAAGAAGGGTAACATCTAGACATGAAGACCTGATGTAATACATTCCGCAATAAAATCAAGAGAGACGCACCACAAAGGTGTACTGAAACATATTTCAGACTTCTAGTAATTTATTTCTTGTAATCAAAAGCATTAAGTTTGCTAAAATAGTGTATCTCCGATGATGTATAAATGGCCAAACTTCTGCCATTTGAAAAGTACTATGGTCTACATCTATGATCTACACATGCTCCTTTAAGTCAAGGAATTTCACTTTGTCTTTATCTGAAATTGTAATAATACCGGCTCCAGTACCAGATATACCTCCTTCAACAGGGAAGGGAAAAAAGTGCTAGAGAGATGAGTAAATTAAGCTGGTCTTTAACAGTTTACAGCAAAACTCAAGGGAGAAATTTTAATGCTGATAGCAAGCAGTCCTTAGAAACCAATTGGTCTTGGATACAGACCAAGAGAAAAGATGCCCCGAGAAAAATGGCATCACAGTCTTCAAAAATATTCCTTCAAACTAAACAAGACATAGTACATTTTTCAAGCTTTTTCCAAGAGGTCCTTTTCAGGAGTGAAATCTGCAAATTTCCTAGTGACTCTCATAACTGTTAAAGCACTCAGGCTTTTTCCAGCTCATGTTGTGTGGTCTAGGATATAAGAAGAAATCTTTGTAGAATTTGTGTAATTGGAGGTATTACACTCTAAAATTGTAACAGCTATCTGTTTGACTTCAAGATTTCTCCATTTCTAGAGACAAACTTAGTCAATTTTCTACCAAACTGTCAAAGATTTTCTCATTAATATCTAGGAATAATGATAGTGCCTAAGTTTTTGCAATGATAAGACAATTTAATGCCATTGTGGGTTTATGATCCTCACAAATAAGATGCCTTGACAGCTTCAGAAAGTTTAGGTAATCCCTGAAAGACCTTAGTCCATTTCTAATGTTTGTTTTCTCTTTTTTTTTTTTTTTAATTTCCTTTTCCCTCTTCAGAATTATAATATTTTGAGTAAAATTTACATAGAGCATTACCTTGTTCTGCTCAACTGCACCTCAGAAGATTCAGACTTAAGACCGTGTCTCTAATACATTTTCTTATTAAGAAGACTAACAAATCTATTTAATCTTCAAAACATTAAGTAAAGCCAGCTTAGGAACTACAGCAAAATTTTTATATGAGTTTATCAGTGACACTAAAACTAAGCTGTCTGGGAAGAGTGCATCTTTTCTTCCTTTGTTCAAAAGAAAGGCTGAACTATGTCAGAAGGCCTTGCGGCTTCTTCTTTTTTGGCAGAGGGAGGGTATCCATAACTCACAACTTCTTTGACAAAGCATTAACACCCATATATTGGGAAGATATATGGACAATTCCGAAATAGGCACATATGCAAGATGGTTGCCTTCAGAAAAAGATCTCTTTCCAGTTATTCTCTCCTTCTTGGCACTGGAAATCCTATCTTCCATTACGATAGCCAATGCTACCAGTAAAAAAACAAAGTAAATACTATTGGCACAGTTTCAAAGACATTTAAAAAACTTTTGTTGTAACAATCCAGTTGCCATTTTTTGTTCAGGTTCAGTGTCCTCCCGCTCTTTCTTCAAAATATTTCTCCCCTAGAAACTCCTCTTTGTTCATCTTTGTTTTTTAAAATACATTAGTCTATGCAAAATCACAGTGTACAAGCAAAGAAGGAAATAGAATATGAAGAAAGTGCCACACAAAATAACAATTAGCTGGAAAATGATGAACCAGAGTAAGTCCATGATACTTGAATATTCCAGTTCAAAACACAGTAGGTGTCGGCAGCAAAAGTCAAAATGCCAGTATATTCAATAGATTAACAGCGTAGAAAAGACTGTTTTTTTCTGAATCCATGTGCAATAACTATTACACTGTGTGAAATGTACATTAAAAAGAACCTTGGATTTTGTTTTTTTTTTTCCTTTACTGTTATTAAACAACTCATTCCACCCAGTGTGTCAGCTGTATCCAGTTAGTTATTACTTGATTAGTTCACATGAAAGTGGAGAAGAAAAACATTCACAGGAATCTTGATGAACAACACTATGGGATGGTTCCTACCATGTTGCTCTGAGATTGTGTGGCCCCGTACATGGTAATGCCATTTGATGGTCCTGCTAATTGTGGTGTATCTGGCTGTATAAATCCTCTTCTGTCAATTAAGCTACAGAATAATCACAATAAAGGAAAAGTATTAGAGACATTGCTTATCAGTAACTATCTCCTCTCTATAAAAACAAAGAAAAACTTTCTATCATACAACAGACCTTACTACATTACCGATACCTTATAATGCCCCCATTTAGTCAAATGAAGTACTAGTCTTCATTTTCTATGCATCAGTAAAGTATTTGTTCTTTGTGATACTGTCATATTTGCATGTACTGCTACTTTTTTTTGGTTTTTATCACTGACAGTAGACTTAGAAGCTTACCAGCAGATACCACAAAACCAAAGAATTTTAAACCACAGGTGAAAAAACAAATGACAAAACTCATTTAGGTACTTTGATTCAGTATCTCTTTTAAAAGTTGGGTTTTTTACCAGCTTCCACCTCTAAATTGAAACTAATTAATCACAAAATTTAGCAAGAGTGAAGAGAAGTTCATCCTTCTTTCTGACAGACAACTTAACTTGCTAGGTGTTTCATGACAGTGACTTAGCACTGCTTACAGTTTTCCACTGTGCTTATCAAAGTGATGCACTCATAAAATTTCTTATTTCTAAGAAAATGCTCGGTGGAGAAATTACTAAATGTAACTAAAAAAATCTGTGTAAGATTATAAAAAAATTACATAGAATGAAATAATGCAACCTAGTTAAAGACTAAAGATTCTTAAAGAAGTTATATAATTTGTTGCATCAGAATACTGGTCAGACCTATGCTGAGAGCCATGGATCAAATTAAGATTTGAAAGTAACTGTTGATGACGTGTAAAATACATTCTGAATTTGTTAGCATAGGTTTAAAAATGATAAATGATCTTTAACAGAAGTGAGAAAAGTTCTGATTATTTACAGATCCTCTCTTCATCTGCATTCCACACTCAAAGGCATTTGAACATTTTGAATTTTGAGCTGGTAAGCCACTGTTCCAGAATTTAAGGAAAAAAATTAATATTTATTGACTTGGGACACAGCTGAGATTAAAAGTAAAAGAAGCAAACTTATAATTTACATGTTACAGTCAGGAAATTTTTCCCCATGGTCACGAAATACCTCCCTGCAGGAGGTTTATAGAGATTTTCTCTATATATACATTGTCCATGTCTAAATAAGTAGTGTTGCTACATGGAATTTAGGAAAAAATGCACAAACTCTGCTAAAACACAGGAGCCAGTGCCAGTCTGGTCCAATTGTGTGTTGCTTTTATCAGCCTAATGTACTATTTCATATACTGATCAACATGATGTAGTTTTAATAAAGATTTCCATTTGGAGTCAAAAGAATTTGAAGCGTGGCATTGAGCTTTTATGTCCCATACTTTTATCAAAAGCAAAATGGCAGAATTAAAAGGTTGGCTTCTGGCAACATCCATACAGGCAGGAAGCAGATACAGAGCTATTCACTCTCACCAGGGGTAACCTGGTACGTGGAAATCTTTGTTCTGTTGTTTCCTCCTCAGGAAAAGATATCAGTCTCCCCTGTTGAACTTTGCTAGTTAGAAGAACTGCCTCTGACATTCCTGACAGCAAAGCCAGAAATCTTACTCCAATTAAACACCTGAGCCACTGGACCATAAATCTATTTGCTTTCTTCTTGTTCAGATTCGTAACTTCACAATTCTAGGCAAAGCAAAACATACCAACCAAGGAGAAAGAAATTATCCACAAGCTCTTCTGCCCCTCTCTACACTGAAACTGGACCTCTACTGTGTATGTAGTACATGAACTGCCTAATCACTGAGCACTGGAATAAGAAAATAATTGGGTTTTTCTGGCTTCTAGTTTTATTTCTCTAGTCTCAGGTCTGTACTACATTTTCCTCAAGCTGAAAAAACATCTCCAACCTCAAATATATAGATATTTCAGATTTCCAAAGGTGATGATGTATTCAGCAAAACCTAATAAAGACCACCAAAATCAGTTTAATGTATATATGTTAACAGTATTAAATTTTAAAAGTACTGTCCATTTAAATGCAACATTTCAGAGTGAAAAGACAAAACTCAATAATTATCAAGCTAGTTGTAGATTTAAGGTTCCTCAACTCTTCTCATGTCACATTTTTCAGGTATGTAAAAGTTTCATATCCAGGTTGACCTTCATGCAACAGCTACTAGAAACCTTTTCTTGCTATAAGCTATTAACTGCAGTGGTGAAAGTTCCAACAACAAACAAGATTATTTCCACTTCAGATGTAATTTTCCAGGATTTGATCACTAACTTAGTTTAAACACAATTTACCAATTTATCTCTTTACCACTGAAGAAAAAACTTAAAGCTTCTAACGGACACTAATCCAAAACTTCCTTTTGTTGAATAAACTCAAATAATCAAAAAGAATAAGTTTTTCATTAATAATCACATGGCTTCATTTATGCTAACAGTACTTTTGATACTCTTACCTCGGAGAGAGGGGCCCACAGAGAGCAGCACAGCAATTAGTAAAGATGTTGCCATAACTGTAGGGATTATAGTTTTCTTTACCTCTCTTATTTGACCATGATCCTTTAATCTGAAGAGATATGAATAATATGCATCACATGTAATACAATACACAAAATGGCTGTGAGAAATTAAGGTTGCAACATGCTACTTGAAGAAGAGACCACAGAAAATCCATAATGACACTTTTGGAACAATTTAAGAGTTTTGGATTGTTATGAAGGCTGGACCCTACCAGCACATGCTTTACCTCCATAGATGTAGACAACCCACAGTCTCAAGAGATCAATATACTCGAAGCAGGAATTTCAGCATCTGAACATAATGGTCCAAGTTCAATTTTACAAATAATATAGCATGTTTTACAGAAGAGGCTCAATTGCAAAATACGATTAAAGCCAGCAATAGAGCACTTATTTTCCATACTCTTGGGTAAAAGTTTTCAAGCTGCGCAATATCACACAACAGTATCTTCCCTAAAGTTCACAAATGGTTCTAAAATATTGTAAAGCAAATTGCAGCCATTTCTACCTTTTACTGAATATTACATTTCCCCTTAGCTAGTTTGCTTTTCTGTTTGCGAGACACTTGAGAGCCTGTCTTGCTGTATTCAATTGGGAATTCATGTTTTAAATTAAATTACTGAACACTTCACTTGATATTCAGACATGTTCCACTGCTGCAGTTCCCTGCTATCTTTCAACAATCCAGAAGAGACATTTATTTGAGGGAAGTGGGTGGAAGCACACTAAGTCCATCTAGAGAGACAATCTTGGTGTAAACCTAATAACCAAGGAATAACCAAGTATTTCATCTGTCTTATTAACAAGGTAGAATTCTTCCAAGTCAGGCTACTTGCTCTGATACCTGATGCTGAGGCACAATTAATTTTGACTCTGCTTGGGATGTATTTTCCTGGTTGATTGATATTTACCATAAAACTTATAATTTTAACTGTGACCTTAAACAATAACAAAACATATTTGACAATAATAAAGATGCTACTTTTATATCTACCAGATACCTATGGAAAAGGTACAAAAAGAAAATTACAATAAAATAACTAAAAGCGTGCAGTACTTTGTTGGATCATTTATTAAATTTCCAAATGCCTTCTATATCGTTAGCTCCCTAGCTAGTTTTATTTTCTCCTTTCATTCATTACATATTTCTCCTTTTATTTAGGGAAGTACACATGCACACTCCACACAGAGTTAAGCATAATTCAACACACAAAGAAATCCTAAATGCAAAATAGACGGGTGTAGTGAGGAAGTTGACCTTTCAATTAATGATACACTCCTTGCCAGAGGTTTTGGACCTCAGAATGGCAAAAAAGTTTCAGAGGCAAGGGAAAATAAAGGACAAAATTTTTGTTTAGAGAATTCGGCACTTCTCGAGTTTTACAGTAAGCAATTTTCCAATTAAAGAACATTTACTATTCCCAGTGAAAAGGAGCTATTGAAAAGTACTTATTAATCTCCTACTGTATAAAATGTACTTGTCTCCTTCCTCTTGTATTTTCCTATTTCAAGATAGAGATCCTATGTATGTAAGCCACAACAGACATACTATGTATATAATGAACACATCTTCAAACCACAACAAATAGAATCAAAAAGATTTCATCTGATCTTTTGAATCAAGCATGACCATACTACTTTCCTTTTTTCCTACTGACGTATTCACAAAATGATGCAGATATGTCTGACTGGAGAAAAACCTCATTGCTATTTAGAAGTACATATGTAGAAATATACTACAAACTTACATCTTCATTTGTTGTTTGATTGGAGCTGATCAAATACGTATGAAAACCTGAGAGGCCAACAATGGACCATACTGAGAAAAAACACACCACAGCTTCCAGCACAGTAATTAGAAGTCAAGGAAATATATGCAAATGACGAAAAAAATCCAATAACTAGTAATTAAAATCACAAAATTCAGGGTAGCCCACATGTCCATTGAGATCTCTGGAGTACTTCAAAGGGGTCAGCAAAAAATAAACTCTAGGCATCTGCCTGGCCCAGACACGGCACCAGCCCTGCCAAACACTGAGGAATGTGCATCCAAGCCAGCAGCCTGTTGGTGTGAGGAGCAATGCACAGGGCTGCACACCCGAGATACATGGATGGGAGCTCACAGGCTGCTCTCATGGATCACTTGCAGGGAACAGCACAGGGAAGTGTCCAGCAGGAGCTCATTCACCTCCAAGGGAGTAGCAAAGCTTTGCACGTATGCTGACTGGTATACCAGGAAAAACAATCAGCACTCAACATTGCATACTTACTTACAGCTTTTTTAATTCCTTTAAAGGAGTCATAATTTCAGAAGTAAGATGATAAAGTTGCTTCTAAACTTTATAGAATCAAGTATAAAGAGGAACTTTCCAAACTTTCTGTAGAAGGCTTCCTTCTACAGCTTTTATTTATTTATTTACACAAAATAGCCAGGAACACAGAGTACATCTGCTTGGAGAATGCTATTTTTTATAATACTTTGCAGGGTTTTTTGTGTTTTTTAGGGAACACAAATCAACAGAAGAAAAGGCTGGCTCTGGTTCCTAGAAAAATACACAAAATTAATCACTAGGAACAAAATGACGAGAAAAGAATAGGATAAAAATAATCTGTATATTAACCATATCAACCTTTGGTGAAGTCAGTTTCCAAGACAACGTCAACTGAAAATTTTCCAGAACAAGGACACAGCCTTAGAACACAGAAAAAACACCCTTATCATTGAACCTATCAGTAGAAAAAAAATAGGACAGCTCCTCACCCTTACACAGAGACATAGCCTGGAAACTGCATGGATGGAAATAAATACTGGCAATAATAAATCCTAATATAGTTAAAAGTGAAGACTTTTGTATTGCAGACCTGCTCACTCCTAACAAACAAAGTATCTGTATAATCTTCCTTAGAACCTATTTCAATCAGGAGTGGCTTAAAGCCAGAAAAGAGCCATTTGCACTCTGAGCGGATCTGCTCCAAAAGCAGCAGGATGACCAAAGGGCACTGCTGAGCAGCACATTCACTACTCTCTTCCTCTCATTTCCTCCTCAGGCTGTGTGAAGTCAAACCAACACAAGACAGGACCTCTGACTCTGTGCAACAGCCACAGCTAAAGCAAGGAGTATGAGGGATAAAGGGTAAGGAAACAGACTGCTGGCAGAGGGTTCCAAAACATGCAAAAGAAGGAAACAGCCCAAAACATCATGCACGATACAAACTGGGCTTTGAAAGAGTGGAAATAGTAAGAAAGGCTGCAGATGAGTACTGTGGGAGGAAGATACACCAGGTCAGAAAAGACCCTTAGAGGGAAGAGCTCCCTGCAACCTGAACATATCCCTAACAGGATGTTCCTCACCACAATTACACTCAAAAGGGTACTGAAAAGTGACTTTCTCCCTCCACGTGGTAATTTCTAATGGGGAAAAAAAAAGGGGAGGGGGAGGGGGGAATTCCTTTCCATTCAAGACCTCTTTCAGTTCCCCATAGGAAGGGACATTTTTCAGTTCCACACAATGATCTAAAAACAACTCGAGAACAGCAGGCGTAGTTTACCTCAAATTAACCAGAATCCGCTAATTCAACCTAAGTCCATTAACTGCAAAACAAGCACAAAACCCCAATATATTCTCAATAAAGTATAACCTTCTAGCATATTATGGTATAGTATCTTACTAGCATCATACAGTATAATTTTCCCTTAGTATCTCAGACAGCAAGATTGAAATGACCATGTTCTCTGTGCCTGAATCAACTGGCTCCAAAACAGAATTCCCAATACTATTTGGACAATTTAAATTTTTACTGTTCTAAACTGTAACCAAGCTTTTAAATTGTCCAATGTATCACTATCAAGCCAGGCATTTGTGCAAGATGTGCTACTGAGGCTTTTAAAGCAGCACATCTCTGAACACAAATTATGAATTATCAGGCCATTGTTCCTGTACAAAAATCCTCAAATGCAGAAGCAATTACCTTTTGATTTAAAGACAACTGAAAGCTATTCTCAGTTTGAAAATAGTTTGAGGGAATTATTTTTTGTAAGAATTTACTTTAATTGTTTTAATTGGAAGCTACTGTTGTGCTATTTAGAACGGTTTGTTTGTACTTTTAAAAATTATTTGTGAAAAAAAATCTGAACATGGCTTTGCTTAAAAAGGGAGTTTACAGTTCAGTGATTCTACCTGATGAAGATAAGCACACAAAAAAAAATGTATCTGCAGAATGTGACACTTGAGAAAATTACCTGGGAAGAGGTCCCTATGCACAACAACAAATGACAGTTTTTTCTTCCTACTTTTTGTGAAAAGCAAACTGTGTGAGGGCACAATGGACAAATGGGAAAGAATTATTTTTATAGTGTCTTTGGGAGAGGTGTGACTGTTTATTCAGACAGGAACCACTCAAAACATATATGTAGGCAATGGGAAGCTTACTGTCTGTACAGAAACTAACCAGCAGATTTGTCAGTTTCCCATTTTTTCATTATGTTAGCTGCTTTCTGACTCCGTTCTCACTGAGCAGAAGATACACATAAGGCTCCCATGAAGTGATAAGAAGTGCATGGAACATTTATAGAATAGACCCATAGAATGGCTTAGGTTGGAAGGGACCTTAAAGATAACATAGTTCCACCCCCTCTGCCATTGGTATGGTCACCTTCCACTAGACCAGGTTGCTCAGAGCCCCATCCAGCCTGACCATGAACATTTCCAGAGATGGGGCATCGACCAAATCCCAGGGTAACCTCTTCACACCTCACCACACTCACTGCAGACACTTTGTTATGGCTAATCAATACCTCCTCTCTTTCAGCTTAAAATCTTCTTCTGTCACTACAGGCTCTGCTAAGAATCTCTGTTTTTCTTAGGGGACTTCCTTATATACTGACAGACCACAATGACATCTCCCCAGTCTTGTCTTTTCCAGGCTGAACAGCAATAGTAGTCCCTGTGTATGGAATTTACTCATTGCTACATAACACAAGTTGCTAGTTGAAAATTACTTCTCCAAAAACATAAAGAATAGTTTCAGAAATTGAGTTCTTCAAGGAAAACATGTTGTTTCTGTTGTTCCAAAATTTACTTTTTTTATCTCAAAAAGAAGCAGCCATTTTGGATACCTTCAGTTGTAAAAGCAGAACAATTCTTGAATATTTTTAGTGAAACCACAGCATGTGTATCATGCAAAATGTATTTATGAATTCCATTGCAAAATATGAAGCATATTTCTTGGACATGGAAACTACAGATCTTTGTTGAGAGTACTGCTCTGCAAAACACGAAGAATAAAAACTGCTTCAGGCTATAATTTCTTTCCTACCTCCAACATGTGGCAAGAAATCCTATTGTGCAGGAAGTGATGAAATCATTAACTGATAAAGTCTAAAAGCACACATTCAACAATAGCAAGAAAACAAGCAAAACCATCTCAGATGTTATTTTGCAACAAAATCTACAATATATTTCAGTGAAAGGATATCTTGCAGGACTGTCCTTCAGAGCATTGAGGAACCCTGTTTGTTGAGAACCTGTAGAAATAGAACCCAAAATTACCAGCCAAGTAAGAAACTGGACTATGGGCTGTTTTTACTATAGTTAAAATAATTAACATTTGAAGATAAACAAATAATCATAGAATAGATTTACTAATATGAATCTGAGAATATGTTGCTGAGCAGCAACATCAAAAAAGCCCTTGAACAACTTATCAGGTTTAGCATCTGCAGGATATGTTCTCAGTCATACCAAATTGATGCACACATACTTTCCCATGAACAAGATTTCTGATTACCCCTGTTCTTTTCAGACCTAATATGGAAACAAAAATTTATAACCTCCTGTTTCATTTTGAAATACTATTTTTCAAAGTAACTTTTTGACTTGGAAAATTTATTCTATAAACTCAGATTCCCAACTTTCCATCCTTTGTTTTGGAAGCAAAGCTCTCTTGATTATAATTCTGCTCCTACTGTACCTACACAGAAGATTTTCCTAATAGGTTACTTTTGCCTCTGGGCAAATAAAAAACAATCTAGTAGCCGAAAAGAGCTCAAAAGAAGCATGAGCCCATCAACTAGAAATGCAGAAGCATGCAAAGTAAAAAAGCACTTGGGTTCCATAACCATGAGATATTAATCAAAAAGGGTGAATTGACAATTTGCTGATTGCAACAAGTGAATTTGTTGTAGAAACTGACTTAATGTGAAATAGCTACAGGCACACAGTTTGAACTTTACTGTATAACATAAATGATTTAAATGTATCAGGCTGAAAGTTTTCCCCGCAGCAAAATTTTTCCACTTAGCTAAATTCATCTGAAGATCTGTATGGAGAGAAGAATCTTGTCTTGACAGGAATAAAGAATATATGTATTATTCTCCAGACCTATCTGGTCAATTTTACCGTTTATTATGCCAAGTGGGAAGTTACTTACCTTGTATTTCTGAGCCCTTTCAGACTCTTATAATTGGTTCTTAGTCTCAATGTACAAGACTAATCAAACTTTCCCTGCCTTGTTACTATTTTTAGCATCCTTAATGGCAATGGCAGCAGATAGGTGTGATTTATATATCCTACTGCAGGTCACACTCCTCCAAGCAGTGCCCAAAACATGAGAAGGGGAAGGCTGTTCACTGCAACCAACAGCTGAAATACCTGATGCCTCAAACAGAGACAAGTAACTGTAGAAAGGTACCACTACTGGAAATGTGTTCAAATTGGGGAGAGGGAAGAAAATCTTGCAAGACAGTATCTCTAGTAACTGATTTACAAATTAGTTTTATTATTTTCAGTAATGTTATGTGCACATATTCTTAAACCTAGAAAGAACAAATTTCCTATGTAGGCCTCAGAAAGAAAACAAAAATATGTATTTTATATGTCATCACCACTTTGACCCACCAAAATTTAATGGCAGCTCACAAGATGTATTATAAAAATACACAAACTTTTAAAAATTTGTCTAGATCAAGAGTCATTAAAATAAAATAATTTTGCCAGGACTTATGTATGACTTCAAAATATTGAAGGAAGGTCATAATCTGAGGTCTAAAAACTGAAACTTCCTTCAGCCATGCTAACAAAAAGCAGTCTGTGCCAAGAGGAAAGGTTCAGATTAAGTAACAGAATACAAATTGTTGAGTAGTAATTATTAGAAAGGTAGACAGGACTTCTAGAGGTATGCTAGGCACAAAAAGAGTGGATAAGAAAACCTTATTTGTAAAGAACTCTTTTTTGGACACTGTCAAGACTATAGCAGACAAATCTGAAAGCTGGGCTTGAAGCTCCAGTGTATCAATTAAACATCAAGGAACTAATCACATTTCATACCTGCTTCCATTGCCTTTGAGGACTGACCAATCTTTAAAGCTTAAGGATATTTTTCTTGTTTCATTCTAGGTGGATGAACCTCCATGGCAAGAATATTTTGCAGCTGACAGGCAATTCAGCATTTTACATTTACTATACATAATCTATAACACCTACACAATGCTTAAGTGCTTCTCAACCACACAGAGGCGCAATTAATTACTCTGCTCTTTGTCTAAATCATACTCATGAGTTAGGTATGGACACCATAAATTTAAAATCTACTAGATAAACCTACTTAATATACAAAATATGAAATACTGACATTATATTGATAACATATATACTGAAAACGAAAGAAAAAGCACTGAAATCCTTGTAAAACAAAGGTGGGTTAGTGTCAAAAATAGCTTGATATTGTCAGACTAGGAATGTTTTCAACTACTGAAGACTAGAAAAGATTGCAGAAAAAAATCCACGTGTCTTTCTTCTTAAATGTAATGTATATGCTCATGTATGCCCAGATAAATAAAAAGCACTTAACTATTAATGGCAAGTGTTCTTTATCCAATAATTTTCCTTTTTTTAAACAATCTTATCTCTGCTTTTTTCAGCTGGTATTAGAAATGCTGTATCTGGTAGTGTGAACAAGCTGTTCATTTAGACTCCCTCAAAATTATATATCCCAGTTCTAGCCTATGAGATAGATTTCTGAGCTATAGGAGAGCCTCTCTGCGCTTGTATCATAGTTTTGCAAAGAACAAGTAAGAGCAGGAATTCTGCTCCTTAAAATACAACTTTTCCCTGCATGTTTTAAACAATTCTGGAAATTGAGCACAAACTGACATTTTTTTCCAGTAAAACATTCTCTGAATATTATCATTATCAAGTTAGCTTTATAAATGTGTTATATACTGAAATTATTATTTCTATCAGGTTTTTGTTGTAATACAAATACAGAATACTAAAAAATAAAAGATCACATTTCTAAAGTAGTTAAAGAAACACGCTTTAAGGCAATATCCAATATAATTAGTGAAAAATATAGAACAAACTTCTAGAGATAGTGGGTTATAAAACACCAACATAGAAAAGGTGTTTAAAGACAAGTCATGTAACCTGTCACCATAACTGTCACTATCATCATCATATAGGAGCCAGTAAAATTAGTTAGGGGTACGGAAAAAACCAGGCATTACCCAAAAGAGTTTGCACCTCAAATACAACCCAGAATACAAATAAAAATCAGTCTCAAAGTCATTCACTCTATTACGAATTGGTTATTCTCAGAAAGTAATGCAAATGAAAATAACATGTTAAAAATAGGGTTGAGAATGGTGTAAAGCTAAACAGCAAACTACAAAGTATAGCTCCAATCTATTTTCTAGTAATTTACTTCCTCGTCTGGATGGAAAGTGACCCATGCTTACAGTTAAAAAAACACATGGAAGTTCTTTAGGTAAATGATACTACCTGCATACTTAAACATACACTATATGTGATGCTTTTCCAATAAATCATCCATAAAAGGACAAAAAAAAAGAAGAAAAAAAAAAAAAGGATTGCATTAAGTTAAAGTCAGTGCCAGGCCAATGACTACTATGAGCAGTGCCTACTATAGACCAGAATGGGACTCACTGGGGATTGTGAAGCTTCAGAGAAAAGGCAAATAAACAAATAAACAAATAAATAAACCCTGAATGATCAAAATATTAACTTAAAAAACTCAAGCAAATGGCTACATACGTAATCTGATTTCACCAGCATACTTACGAAGGATGACGTGGGTGATAACGAATGCAAATATAAAGACTGTCAGAAAGGACAGAGATAAAATAAACATATAAAAAAATCTGTAGTTTCTTTTCCCCACACAGTTGCCTACCCAGGGACAGTGGTGATCAAACCGTTCTGAAATGAGAGGCAGAAGAAAAAAAAATGGAAAACAATTAATAAAATGCTGTTTATTCAAAAAAAATGCTCTCTGAATACTATATTAAAACTCATGATTAAACTGGCATTTCCAAAGTAGCCACAGAGAAGTTCTTACTTAGAAAGGAACAAAAAATAGAAAAGAAAAAAAGGAGTACTTGAATGAATCCTTACAGTTTTTAAAGAAATCAAAGCATGGCTGAAGTGAGTTCCTGTTAAACTAACAGCCTTATTGTGACAACTTGTGCAGTCAGACCAGCAAGCATGTATTTATCCATTGGCACATGGAGCATTAGCAACTCAGATGTAGTTGATTTTTTTTAAAGCAAGGAGGTATTTTTTCCCCTCAGTGCATCTTCTACTCAAAATTGGAATTTCTTGAGGTCTTTTCTTTTACATCTGTCATGATCACACCTCTGACTTATGCCTAGTATCATTTCATCCATCCATTGTGGAGCATGAAATATTTACACCTTCCCACTTTGTTTTATTGCTCCACTCAAGATATTTTTCATTCTAGACCACCTATTTTTCCACTGTCATACAAGATCATTAAAAACAGCAAAATCATTCACATCAAACATTTTTCAAATGCTAAAATTTAAACACACAATATTAAAACTGGTAGATCTAATCTGCATAGTCTGTTAGCCTTTGGACTATAGGCTCTGTCTCCTTTTTACTAAGCTAAACCCTTTCTCTTCACCTCTGAG
>WEIU01001714.1:50720-62362 GCA_013389925.1 Aegithalos caudatus | reverse complement strand
TCTTTTCTTTTCTTTTTTCTCTTACCAGTCAGTTAACTTTCAGAGGAGGAATCTGATGGAAAGACAAGCCACCTGTGCTGGTTGTGGGCACACTAGCAGTGCTGTGGAGAATGCAGATCTCCATTTTTGTCACTACCTTGCCCAGTAGGTAACAGTGTGTTGATAGTGGTTTCAGTGGAGGTGGATTGACTTTCCCCTGCAGAATTCTACATGTGTGCAGGCACTTATGCCAGAAATATAAAATAATTTGTAATTCCAGAAAATTCCATGCAATGAAGGCTGTACTTGCATGTCTTCCCTAAAGATTAGGCATGGAACTCTGGATGCTAAGCACTGAAGGCTTGGCTTAGCTGCTTTGCTTTTCTCACAAAAGTCATGTAATGGACATTTTATAAATCCTTCTTTAGTTATTGATGAATTTATGGCATCAGATATTAACTACTTGACTGTAATTTTCATTCTTGACTTTTTAATTAGAAAATGAAAATTCTACAAGGTTAAGTTGTTCACATGGAGTGACCAGTGAAGTCTAAACTTGTCAGTATTTGTTTGCTACATTACAAACTTCCTCCATTTTTCATGAAAAGTTAGTCTTTTACAAAAGAAAAAGGTGAAATATATTGTCTGTGATTATTTTTTTCATGAGTTAAAATTTAAAAAAATATGAAGAGTTATACTATAAACACATTTAAGTCTTGAAACATGAATAATTAGGAAAAAAAGAGGTTTCAGCTTTTCATTCATGAATACCAGAGAGCTAAACAAGACTATCTACATGCTTTATTTAATCTCATACTACCCAATTTGATAGTGGGGCATGAAAATGTGAAGCATATATTTTGCATATCTTGTATTAACAGAGGCATCTCATGTATCATGGTGAAGTTTTGTATGTCTTTAGAAGAACAAATCCTGTGGAGAGGTATCTGGGTGAGAGGTGTAGTAGAAAAACCAAAAAATATGAAGTGCCAAGTCTGTAAGTGGAGAAATGCTTGGATGGAGTGGTAAAAGTGTATGAGAACAGAAGCCTGAACCAGAGAAAAAGGATTTAAAGCTCCCTTATGCCCTTAAGATAACTCACTTAATGAAGAAAAAGTCCTCCATGAGTGGCAGAAATAATGAATTTTGGTTTTCAGCATCTCTTTCTTATGTGCTTTTTCCCATCTCTAATAAAGGGTGAGGTTATTAGCCACTCTCAGGGAAAGAAAGAGGAAACATCATATGCTCAATTATATGAGTGGTTTCTCACTGGAAAACACAAGGCTGAGTCTGCTGTAAAGTCTCTGCCTAAAGAGAGCTAAGAGCACCCAGGAACCAAATAAAACACCTCTCATAAAATTCTGGCCTGTTGGTGTAGATGGCAGAGCTTTCCTTGATTTCACAATGCTGGACTTTCACCCCTGTTTTTAATTGTCTGCTCAAGGTAAAGTGCTCTTTTTCTCCTCTCTCAGGGTAAGATATGAAATTTTTACTAACCCTTTTGTTCCTCATTTTCCAAGATTTCCTGGCTTGCTGGGGATGATAAAATAAACCTAAATTTAAAAAGTGACCCAGCTATGAGGCTGGATGGGGACACCAGCTGTATCTGAGGGTGAAATATCAGAAGACTGCAGTGCTGGAGGAAAGGCTTAGCACATTGACTTTTCTGTTAAAAAAAAAAAAGGAAAAAAAAAATAGTGCTTCTGATTATGTAGTGATAAAGCTAACGTGGTTATGAAGGCAAGTGACTACAGACTTTCCAAGCTTAAGGATTAAGGTTTTAGGTTAAGCAGTCCTTCTGGACAGAAAGGAGGAAGGATTAAAAATCAGAAGGAAGATCAAGTGTCTCTGTTCATAATATGGGTGATAGGTAAATTGGAAAAAGTGCTGTTGAAATGCTTTGCCTATGGAACTTCAGGGTGAAATGGACATGCAGGACCATAGAGCAAAGGGTGAGTCCTCACAGGTTAAGTCCCAGCCATGTGATAAGGAGTTTTCATATGACATGGGGCTAATCTGTTTACAGCAGCGATGCAGATGATCCCACAGCCTGTTTGATTTTGCTTTTGTTTTCTTTTGTTTTTATGTTTTTTTGTTTTTTTTTGTTTTTTTTTTTTTGCGGGGAGATAGTAGACTAACATAATCCACAGATATGAATCTGCAAAACAAAAATTAAAGCTCTCCTTCTGCTTCTCAATCAGGCATATTCAGAGTTCCTCTCTGAGTTTCCAGAAAGGAAGCAATGTTCCCTCATAAGAGAAAGTAAAGGAAATCTTGAAATTTTTACAGAAATAGATTTTATTTCCTTCTTAGAACTTTTAAAGCACCCAAGGTATATTTATGTTTCACATGACTCCTTGGTGTACAGAAGGTGCTACAGTGTGGGTTGTGGGGAAACCAGGGGTTGTGGGGAAACCAAGACATCTATCTTGTCATGTCAATTTTTTGCAGTGCTAGAAAAATTGATGTCATCTGCCCAGTGTTACAGAGAAAAAAAAAAAAAAAAAAAAAAAAAAAAAAAAAAGCATAAACCAGGACCATTTAAATTTTTTCTTATAAGACACAGTGAGACATAGTGAGTAAACTATGACTTTTGGGAAAAAACAGAATGCTGCAAAAAGCTGAGTTATAGTCAGCTCAGCAGAGGTCATAGCAGCTTGATCCAATAGCCATCCTCATTGAGGTCCCAGTTCCACACAGCATTTAAATGCATGCGTAATTTTAATCACAGACAAGTCCTGCACGACCCTAATGTTAAGCACGTGCTTGAGTGAATTGCTGAAGTGCAGGTGGAGACGTGCTGACGTGCTTTCGTGAGGGCTGGGAGCAAGAAGAAAGAGACCCTTGCTTTAGGTTCTCATCTGTGGGATTCAGGCAGGATCAAAGGCTGCAGCATCAATTCTGAAGCAGGAAATGTCCTCACAATGCTGTGAAGCAGGCAACAGGGGTAAGCAATTTGTAAAGAAGGTGTAGTAGGAGCTGGAAAATGTGTCCCACAGGTTGCCTGTGCACTCTCCTCTCTGGGCTGTATCCAGCCCTGTGGCCCTCATTGCACAAGGACTTTAGAAAATGCTTATAGTCAATAGCTGATGACTTCAGTCATCAGAGAAATTCAACTCATGCTCTGTTTATCTTGCAGAATATAAGTCTACACACACTGCTCATTGATACAAAGTTGAATTTCATGATCTGGTCCATTTGCTGTCATTCTTTTGATTTTAAGAATGATGTTCTCCTGATGCAAATTAAAAACTCCACCCTTTTAATTCAGGATAAAAGGGGAGAGATTTTTTCTTCTCAAAACATCAGACTAATATCCCAATGGTAGTCAGGTTCCTTAACCATATTCACTTGCCAGTAGTACTAAACTGTCAAAAGTATCTTAATATTTATGTCTAAATTTTGCAGCTCTGCTGCATCAAGAAAAACATTGGAATGGTCTCTGCCCCTTATTTACTTCTGTCAAATAAACTGAACTCAAGGCAGATGTAGAAGCATGTTAGGTGGGGTCCTAACATCAGTATTGTATTCACTGGGCCAAATTCTTTTATACTTTTTCATTACTTTGTCAGGAATACTCTGGCAGATGCAGTGATTTGAATGGACCAACAAATGCATCAACTATCCCAAGAAGTTGGTGTACGAGAACAACTATAATCAAAAAAGTGGATTCTCCTAGTGCAGTGCCGAGACTGGCAAGTTTGGCCTCTCAGGATTCCTTGATGACTTTCCTGTGCAAAAAACTCTACTCCTCCACCCATACCTGAGGGGAAAATAAGACTCTCTGTGCCTTGTGAAAACCAGCATGGTAAGGCAATGGTGAGCCCCATAAAACAAAATATTTTAGGTTGAGGGAGTAGGAGGATCAGCGTGGTTCACAGTTCACCACTGTTTTGCTGTGATTCTGGCTGATGTGGCTGGCAACACAGGGACTTCTTTATCAGTCCTGCTGTTTGGCCTCAGACAGAAAGTGTGTTCATGACTTGAACAGATGTTTCTGCTTTTAGGAGTCAGCCATTTCCTCTTTTCCAGAAGCACATGCCAGCACAGTCAATATCTGGAAACCTGCTGCTTCACAGTAGGTCCAGAATCTAAACTGGTACTTTACTAGAAAATGGTAATAAAGCAGTTAGAATTGCTTTTCATCCTTCATGCTCTTAATAGGTTTCAGGTTCATATGAGACCAATCAATTAATCCTGGTTCAGACCTAGAGGAATGGGATGTTTCTTACCCTCTGGACAGGAAAGAAACCCATAACAGAGATTACCAATATGCTTATTAAGACTTATGTTAGCAGTATAGTCTAACAGAGCCTCCAGCTGGGGTTGGGACTACAGATTTGCAATCTTGTATAAGCCTAATGTTCACTAGTCATATGCTAATTAATTGCTAAATCTCAGAAGGTGAGTCATAATTATTGTTTCAGGTTAGCAATTCTCCATGACCTGATTGCAGCCTTGCTCTTTGGAAGAATTAGGAATGAGGCTCATTTAGGAACACTCACCTGTATAATCCAGAGTTTTGGCTCTGTTAGTTTTTGTTTTCAGGTGATGAAAACCACTTTTTGATCTGAACTGCTCTTGGATGGATTCTGCTACACTTCATCATTCTGTGAGGTCAATCAAGTAATAAGAATAGGAGTAAGAGCTCACAGAGTTGAAGTTGCTCTGGTCTTGCAAACATTTTCAGTAGTTTGAATGTGTCATACTGTGGCCAGCTACACTTGGCTAGATTTGTGCAGTTGGGGTACTTGAAGTTTCCTATTTTAGGGCTTCCTTCTGGTGGCAAGTGGCCCATTTGTATAGCAAGCTCAAGCTTTCCTAACTTCTTTCCTTATTTGCCCCATGAAGTACCAGCACGTGGTAAAAACATTCCTGCTGAGGTTGTTGGTGAACAGAGGCACAGGAATTGCTAAATGCTCTTCCAAAAATCCCATTAAGATGAGAAACAAAACTCCTGCTGATCTAAGGCACGCAGAGTAAAACTTTTACTAAAAAAAAATAGTGTTAATGGCATATTTGAAAACTGATCAAAGAAAGCTTCTCCTGTTGTTTTGTCACGTGGTCCTGTGCACCCAAAACTCCCAGTGAAGGGAGTCGAGGGGTCATCAGGAAGCTTTCTGGCTGACAGTCAGGCATATTCACATGTGAGGGCTAGCTGACATGTGGTTGAAGTCATGAGGATGCAGAGGATACTGCTTTGGCTCAGAAAGCTCTTACTCAGCTTGCTATCTAAAACTGTCCCAACCCATCAAGCCTAACATGTTTAGATCCTTTCCAATCATTATCTGTTAGTTGTGTGACGAGAAGGTTGACTTGGCAGCTCTGAAATGACAGTCTAGAAATTGGAGTAATTTCCTTGCTGGGATAAGGTAGTTCTGGGTGTCCTGAGAGAGTGCAGGAGGGATGAGGCTGCTGCATAAATCTCTAGTCTGAGGTTATCTCACCAACAACCAGATGCTGATCTGCCCACTTACTTCTTAGTCAAGGTCATATCTGAAAGATTTTGATGGTTGTCCTGAGCTAGCCAAATCTCAGGGCTGTTGCTCCCTGCTGCCCTGTGTTCTCTGGTTCAAACTGGGACTGCAGAGAAACAACCCTGGCAAGGGCAGCTGCATGGGTTCCTGGTGGAAAAAAAGAAAAGCAAGACAAAATCAGGGCTGTGATTGACTCAGATGACTCAGGAATGCTGGGAGAATTTTCTAGCAAACAAGAAGCTGCTGCAGATGAAGACACATTTCCTCTACCCTGCTGTAACTCTAGCCAGCTGGCGAAGCAGCACAGCAGACACTCAGTGGCACTGGCCCCAGCCCAAGTCCCTATGCCAGGCTCCCAGCACACCTGTTGAGCAGATTCCTTTCACCCAGCTTTCAGCTAATATTTCAAAGGTGGCTGGTGATATGCCTAACCTGCTGCAGTGCTGCAGTCCTCACTCATCACACCTCAGTGCCCACCACCGTGCTGGGGTGTCACAGCCAGGCAGAGAGTGCTGAAATGCACTGCATGATCCACCTGCCTGGTGTGATAGGAAGAGCTCGGGGAGTGTGGGGTTGCACTGGGTTTTGTCAGCACTGAGGAAAAGAGATGGGAGGACACCCAGAATGCTGGAACTCAACCGCTTTACAAATCCTGCCTTCTGTCTTTGGTGCTCCATCCATCCATCCATCCATCCATCCATCCATCCATCCGTCCGTCCATCCATCCCTCCATCCATCCATCCATCCATCCATCCATCCATCCATCCATCCATCCATCCATCCTGGCTTGCACTGACAGTTCTCTGACCAAGCTCCATGTCCTGCTGTGCTGTCCTGTCCTGCCTGAGGATGGCAAGAGCTCCATGGCCTGGGTGAGAGCAGCAGACAGGGATCGAGGCTGGTGCTAAGCATGCTCTTCCCTCAGGGTGCTCAGCAGGGGCACAGTGAAGTCTGCTCTCTTAAAGAGCTACCAGGAGCTTTTAGAGGTGCATCCTTCAGAGGTGTGAGGGTGGGGAAGTGAAGGATGAGGGGCAAGGCCTTGATGTGAAAGGGAAGCTTACCTGCTCCCCCTGATACTACTCCACTGAACTTTGACTCAATTGAAGTCAGAATCTGGAAATAGGAGCTGGGTTAAGCTTGTGATGAATTTAACGAAGGAGGGACAAGAAGTTGCAGAATAGAAAAAAAACCCAGCAGCAGATGTTTGAAAGAACAGCATGGGCCTTAGCTGCTTTCTAGGCAAGGTGTAATATCTCTACAGACAAGCCTTCTTGCTACATGATGCAAGATTAAGAGCAGAAAATGATATAGTACTCTTCATCCTGTTCTTTTAGCTTGTCTGTTTTGCATGTTTAGAAACAAATATGGATGGTGTGCACCTTACTTTTCATGAGGAATTTCCAGGTTTGCCCTAGTTAGTTTTAGTCCAATGTAGAGGATTAAATATCAAATAATTGCTGAATAACCAGTCCATTGCTGGGAAATCCACTGGGCAGTTTTAGTGGAAGGTGTTCACAGTGACTAGTATTTTCATGTGAACTTCTGGTTGAGAACCAGGTCTTTTGAAAAACCTCAAGAAAAAGTGTAGATAGGGAGGAATCCACATACAAAGGTTGGTTTATTCCACCTCAATATGGGGTGAATAGAACTGTTCCTGATAGATAGAACTGTTCCAAGTGCTGTTCCTGCAGCCAAACTTGGAGTTGTTTTCTACAAAGCTAGATATAAAGTCATAATTCTTGCAATATGAGACAACTCACACATAGTGATGGGTGAGGTTAAGAGCTGCTTCATTTCAGGCATCCCCATCTGACAAAACACCAGGAACAGGGGTGGTTTGGAAGTTCAATCTCTCCCCAAGAAACTTTAGAGTAGTTATGAAAGAGCCTTAAACTGCTTTCCTGATTGTGTTCCAGCTGAATCCTTGATCCTATCCCAAGTCAACAGGGGTGGAACTGGCTCTAAAGTGTTTGGGTTGAGTGTCATTTTCTTGCACCAGGACCCTTTATGTCCCTGTGGTTGTTCAGAGCTATGGCTGTTCTTTCATGTTGAGAACACATTTTCTGTGTAGGCTTAGCTGTGGTGGAGCACAGGTCTCACATTTTTCGTTAGTAAAGTCATGTGTGAGATATTTACTCTTAGCAGTGCTCAAGGGCAGCGCTAATTTATTTTTGTAACAGTCCTGTTTAGACAGAGAAGTTGGTGACAGCCATAATTTAGTCATGGTGCTTTGTAGCTCTGCATAGCATGTCACACAGGCCTGCAGAAACTGGAAGTAGTTATTTTCTTAGGAAAGTGCAGAGACCAAAACTGATAACACACAGCGACATACAGGAATCTGCTTATGCTTAAGGAAGATAATGCACATCAGAAAGAGGGAACTGCAGATGGATAAGACTTCTTGTTTTCCTCATGGCTTGTCCTCTCTCTCAGCTCTCCTGATGTGGGTGTGTGCTCAGTTTCATGAGATGATGTTTACAGCAAGCAGAAATTGTTTTCATCCATCCATGCTGGTGTTCACAGCTAATACACTCAGAGAGAGTTTACAGGCTTTCTCCATGAATCCCAAGAAAAGACATGGAGATATAAGCAGGTCTGCTCTTTGGGGACGACAGCTTCAAGCCACATCTGCTCTCATTAGGTTCAAATTTGGCTATGCTGAACACATGCCATCATCACTGTCATTGCCATGGCAACCCGTGGCAACATCAGACTATCCCAGCCATGTGACAGGAGGTCAGCCTGAAAGGAAACCTGGGCTGGGAGAAACGCGGCACTTACATCCTGGCTGGTATTAACCAACAAAAAAGCCACCAGCAAAGTAAATTTGCTTTTGTGCAGTTATTCCTTTCCTCAAGCTTGCCTGAATGGAAAAGCTGCTCTCCAGGGATTTGTGTGCTGCTTTGGTCTGGCCAGGGCTTTTAGGCTGCCCATTCTCCTACCTACAGCTGGAGTGCTGGTTCCCACAGGGTTGTTGGGGGATGGATCTGGTGTCATTCTGTCATTTGGCTTCCACAAAATTAAAAAAAAAAAAAAAAAAAGGAAATCTTTGGGAACCAGGCACCCAGCTTCATGCAATTTGTGAGAGTTATCCTCTCTGTTGTGATGATGGAATGCTATAAATTATGTACTTTATTTTTATAAAATTGCCTATTCTTCTATTCAAAGAGAGGGGGGAGGAAACAAAGCTTTAAGATTCAAGGGATTTATAAATTATTTGAGACCATGTTAACTTTCAAGAACATCTGGATTAAATGAAAGTTTTAAACAGGAGCATAAGAAATTCAAAATTAGGGTTTTGTTCCTGGTCATGCAGTCCTGAAGTCAGTAAGTGTTCTTCCTCTGACTTCAATGTGTTTTATCAAGATCTCCAACAACCACAATGTCCTGATTCTTCTCCATTAGAGACAAGAAAAGCAACAAGAGTATTACCATCTGTTACATCCAAACAATTTCTCAGTGCATGCAAGCCAGGGGTTAATTCTGTCACATTCTACAACAAGTTTTAGAAAACTTACCTAGTAACATTTTTGTATTAGCTTCACTGTGAAAGTCCAAAAATATGATTTAATGTTTTGTCCTCAGAAATATGAGGAGAATCACTTTCAAAGACAACTCCGGGTCAGTTTCTATTTTAAGAATTAAAGCAGAAGTTAATTAATTAGCATATTTCATATCTTTGTAGTATAAGTTACACTAAAATTAGCCAGAGAGAGCAAAATCTGCAATGACATATATGAGGAGTTAAGATGGCAAACACATGTTTGGGGTCTTTAAAATCCTGTGTCTCCCTGTCATTTCTTGGGCAGCCCTTTAACTTTTGCTACCATCTCCCACTGAAATGAAAGTACATGGAAAATTACGGAAGAAACAGCAATTTACTGTGGCCATATCCACTCTATATGCACTTTTTAAAAAGCCAAGCAGAAAATCAAAAAAATGCCCAACAGTCACTGAGAAAAAACACCAAACATGATTTGATTTGCAAACCACAGATACCAATAAAATGTGTCCCCTTTGATTGTAATGAATGGACTTCTTTCATAGTGTCCCTTTATGAAATGATATGCCATTCAAGATAAAAAGAGTTAATCTTTCTGCATTTGTAATTGGGGGGAAAAAAAAAAACAAAACAACCAAAAACTTAAAAAAAAAAAAAAAAAAAAAAATCTCCTCCCAAACAAACAAGCAACAACAACAACATCAACTGCTTCAGAAGATCTTTCTGAAGTACATTGTTCGAAAAGGCACACTTACTCTTTATCAGCCTGTATTTTTTGTAAAATAGAATTAGTGTTGTTCAGCCTTAGCTGAAACTTCATTAATGACCAGATAGGAGGAAAGTATGTTTATTTATTAATTTGTGCAGTCTGTTGACAAAATTTTAATATTGTTGTATTCTCTAAAACCCTAGTAGCCTAAATATGTAAGATAATAAGTAGATACAGACTGACAGAATAATTTGGGTTGGAAGGCAGGTCTGGAGGCCATAAGATGGTTCATCTTACTCAGGTCAATTTGCTCCCAGTCTTGACAAGGTCAATTTTTAAAACCAAGAGAAAAGGTCCCATGAGAACACAGGGCCTCTGTTCCAGTGTTTAACTACCCAGCCTGTGGGTTTTTCTTTCCCTCCATGTGCAGGCAAAATTCAGCTTGCTGCATTGCCTTTCATCCCATTGCTGTGCAACTCTTAGAGAAATCTGGCTCTATCCTTCCTCTGCTTCCTGAAGGGCTGAAATTCGCAATAAGGTCCCCCTCTTTAGTCAGGCCTCTCATAACAAAATTAAAAAAAAAATAAATAAAATGGAGCCACAGGAAAGTTCTGGCAGAAAAAAAAATTTATGCAGAAGTCACCTGATGGGACATCTACTCAGCACTGTTTGCATGGAAGGAGATCCTAGAAACAGAAGTTGGAACTGGTCTTTGTGCTGGGCACTGAGGAGGAACTGCAGCTGGGAGCACGGAAGTATTTTGAAGGGATGGGCAGACAATAAACAGAGCAGAGGGAAAATGAGGTAGAGGGGAGTGAAGCTGTGACCCCTTAACTCATAGAGGAACAAGAGGGTGGCAGATGATCTTACAAGTCATTTGAAATGCTGAATTGAGCTGCCAGGGTTATACATTCTGTATTCAAGGAAAAAGTAGATGAGTCCTGCACACATACAAATGTCAGATGACCCTCCCCTCCTGTCTTTATGCCAAAGGTATTACTCAAAATGTTTATTGGAATTATTAATATGTCAGACAACATTAATGGCATTACTAATACGTCTTGGCCTAAGTGTGATTGAACAACTTGGGCAACTCTGCACTCAGAGAACTTGTAAGCAAGTATAGAAGCCTCCTATTGGAATTGGCTGTCTACACTAAGGAGTCTTGTAACAAACTGAAATTAATAAATTCCACTGTTGGGTGGGATTTTTAAGTTTTGAGGTTTTTAAAAAAGTTTTTAGGGTTTTTTTCTTCTCTCACCTAAGGAAGAATCAAAGAGAATTTTTGTCTTGTAGCCACAATCAGACCCATCAGATTATTAAACCTACATGGGAGGTGGAGGGCAATGCCTTGAACTAAGACCAGGAGGGGACAGCCTGTGTCAGACCGTGGGTCCTCCTTGCTGCATCAGCCTTTGCCTTAGTGTAAGAAACATCTCCAGCCTGCAACATTCAGGAGGTCTGCTGTCTGCAGTATCATATCTTCAGTAGATATGTGCCTCACTGCTAAGCTACAGAGAGAAATCTGTTTGTTACTGCCAAATCAGAGACCTCTGTTTGAACGTTCCAGTTCCTCCCTGTGTGTAAATTTGGCAAAATCCTGTCAGGTGAAGGGCAGCCAGTAGGTGAGGAAATGTTCTGTTTCCTCTGGATATGTTTGCACATCTTTTTGCAGCATTAAATGCTAATAGAAGTGCTGTGCCTAAATTCTAATAATCCCTTACAACGCTTTTTGAGTTATTATATTTATCATCTTAATGGAATAAAGAAAAAAGTATAAAACCAGACCTTGTTCTCCTGCCTTCTTTCATCCCCATCCAAAAACATTTTTCCTTTTAGCTCAGCTTTTTCTGTAGAACTTATTTGCAATTTATACTTACCTCCACATTTTGGAGGAGATTTTTAGAGCGTATTTGCTGAAGTGGAGACATTATTTTTCTGTTCATTGAGATTGCTTCTGTCCACCACCCAAAAA
>WEIU01001714.1:20541-43542 GCA_013389925.1 Aegithalos caudatus | reverse complement strand
AACCCCCCCCCCCCAAAAAAAAACCACAAAAACCCCAAAAACCACCACAACAAAAAAAAAACACCAAAAACCCACAACCCCAGCAACAAAATAGCTCAAAGCAAAAACAAACAAACAATCCTTTCTTAGCTTGGGAAAAATGTGACAGAAATGCTGAAATTTCAGATAACATGTTTTGGATTGAATAGAAAGTTCTGTGCAATTTGGAGAAGTCTTTTTTCTTTTCTTTTTTTCTTTTCCTCTGGAGTTTTTGAAAGGCAGCTATGTTATCAAACAGATATGCTACTCTTTGCTCAGCAAGCCTGCATGCCCTGAACTGCTCCAGGTCCTGTCAAATGGAGTGCAGAAGCAGAGTGGAAATTATTGGCTCAATGAACATCACTCAGGTCAGATCTGACATCCACCTGTGTCAGAGAAGTCTAGCATTACAAAGCTAGAGCAGAATCCTGGCAATCTGAGGCTTCAAATTAACCAAAATGCATCCAGAATGAACAGCCCACAGCACTAACACACAAACATAACAAAAATTTTTTGCCTTCCAAAGGAACACAGCTGTGATTAAAAGGAAATGTCATTTCATGAGCTATTCACCTGAATCAATGGGCATTCCCTACATTGCTTCCCAAAGAATGAACATCCCCTTAGCAGGATCAATGCTGTGTAATTTTATGCCAAATTCCGCCAGTCAGTAAGGAAACTGTCTTTTCACTATATGCAGAAAAAGGTGTTTTGGTTGTGTTGGGTCATTCCTTACTTCTTGTGAAGTTGTTTAGCTCAGAGGTGGTTTGTTGTGGTTTTTTAATTTGTTTCATGTTAGTTTGGTTTCAGCTTGGGTTTTTTGTTGTTTTGGTTGTTTGGGTTTGGTTCTAGTTGGGTGTTTTTTTTTGTTGTTGTTTTTTTTTTTTTATCACCAAGGAGATGAGCCTTAGTGATCAGGAAGCTTCCCTGTTTTTCTCTACAAAACCCCTTAATCACATACCCTAAACACCACTCTGTTTCAGGCTTTCCAAGGACTTTGCAAACACCTTATCTGTAGAAGCCTTTGGCACTGGTGCCTGAATGGGAGGCAAAGTGTAGTTTTTAACACAGTTTTGGCTCCTCAGTGAAAACAGGATACTTCTCTCCATCAGTGTTTCAACATCTTTCCTGGTGCTGCTGGTAGTGTGAAATACAGGTCATTCCCTCACTCCCTACCTGGTGGATTCCAGGGACAAATAGCCCTGCTGCCCTCTACCAAGCGGGCTGCAAATGCCTCAACCTGGCTAGAATAAATGAGTCTGTAGTAGGGGCCACATTCAAACACTAGGCTTTTTTNTTTTTTTTTTTTTTTTGTTTTTTTTTTTTTTTTTTTTTTTTTTTTTTTTTTTTTTTTTTTAGTTGTTAGGAAATGTGTTCTTGGCTGTCTTTCTACAGTGAATTAATAAATAGGTTAACGTACTTTGCTCTGTGACATGGGGCACTTGCCAGTAATAATGCCTAGGAAAGAGAACTGATGATATATATCAACCTATCAACAGATATAGCAGTATTTGCTATTACATATAATAAAATCCCAGGTGATTGGTTGCCTGCTCTGTCTGTGCCATCAGTAGTGCTGAAACATAATAATAAATTGTTGCTGAATAGGTGAAATTAAGGTGCAAATCCAGGTGAAAACGGAATTTGCCAATGAGCAGCTTCCCTGATGTGAACTGCTCAGTTATTTTTAGATTGGGACATCCCAAACCCAACCGTTTGTCCCTTGGCAGATGATTCCCACATCAAAAGGATGCAGCTCATCTTAGAGGCAGTGAAACCTCCCACCAGCACCTCTCCAAGCTGGCACAGAGCCCATCATGAGACATTCCTCCTCTTCCACTCTGTTCTTTAATTCAGATTTGACAACCTAGGATGCAGATTTAAATCCAACTACAGGAAAACTATTAATAAGCCTTTCAAATGCTGAGGATGAGAATTCTCAGGGAATTTAAAGCTGAGGGGTGAGTGCCAAGAAAATTTGGCTTTCACTCCCCTGTTGCTTTGATGCCCCTTGATTTCAATTCTCACAGCCTAAGAAAACACCTTTTCCTTCCTCTCTGCTTTATCCCTAATCTCTCCAGGTATAAGCAGTGGAAGAGATGAAGCCCGCTTTCAACAGCTGCCCAAGACTACATCTCCTCACTTGTCAGCCAATTCTTCCTGCCTTTTAATGATTTTGGCAACATTTTAGTCTCCACAGCTTGCTTCCCACCACTGCTGCCAGCCTGGAGAGCCGGCTGGACCTGGGATGGGGACAAGGCTGGCCGGGCAGTGCTGGTTCCAAGGCTGGCAGCTCCAGGTCACAAGGCAGAAGTGCTGCTGTTGGCTAGCAAGGCAGGGCAGCCCCCTTCTGAATGCTACCTCTCCTTGACTGTCTACCCTCCCCATAAAATTCACATAGCAGGCACAAGAAAAATGATAAATGGAAGTGCAGCATATAGAGCAGAACTCAGAACCAGTTGCACATTTGCCCTAGGAAATTTCAGGTGGCCACAAATATTTACATCTTGGGTCACAGGAACATAAAGTCAATTAATAATTTTGGCCTGGGGAAGGGGATGAGGGGAGATTTGATTTTTGGGATGTTTTGAGTTTCAATATTACGTTCCAGCCATTTGATTTCATTTTGTGTGTGTGTGTGTATGTGCATGTGGGTATTGGGTTTTTTGTTTATTTGTTTTTGTTTTGGTGTCCCCCCAAAAAAAAACAAAAGGCTGAAATATTACTTTTTGACGATTTAGGATGGAGAAGATGGTGGATATTTTGTTTTGAATATCATTCAAAACATTTACCATCACTAACAAGAAAAAGGCAACCAGACTAAAGATTTCTAAAATCAAAAAAGTTAAGCAAAGCTTTTCTTCATATCAACTATTCTAGATTGAAGCAGACTGAAATTTATTTTTACGTTTACTGTCTAGTAGGAAAAAAAATCTCTCAAAAAAAGTTACTGCATTTGAATCAAAGATTTCCTCCTCCAGTTTTTCACCCACTGTGTGAAACACTTTAGTAGCCAGTGTCCCCAGTCTGGACATCTTGCTGTAAGCTCAAGACTTTCTGTATTCCAGTGTCTGTACACCCAAGGATTCAGGGGATGGCAGACACTCTTATTTACAGCAGCCAGACACCATCTAAACACCAGCTTCAGTGATGCAGGAGGCCCTGCATCTAGAGGACTCTTCCACAAAACATATCTAAGTTATGACTATGTCTTTTCCTGTGAAGAGATCATCTGGCTCCCGTGCCTGTGGCAAAACTTTCTTCATTCTCAATGGGAATAGAATTAGCCTGCCAACATTTCAGTAACCAACAGGGCCAGCTTGAAGTCGATTTTCTGGCACTGGTTGGGGAGTTTCATAACCATGGATTGCTGTAAACTACACCGAGGAGTGTCTTCCTCCCTGCCTTCCTCTTTGTCTGTTTCCTCAAGCAACAGAGCTGCTGACAGGCACACCAGGGACAGGATTGGCAAACAGTGGGAGATGCTGTTTCACTGGCAATTAGTGCCTAGAAGAGTGTGTATTTTTTTCTGCCTGTTTTCCATGAAATATTATGGATCCAAGTGTGCCATCAGAGTTGGAGCCATCAGCTGTGAAATCAAAAAATATACTGCAGGGATTGCAAGGCCACTGGAAGAATTCACCTTTTCTCTCCCTGTGAAATGGGACACCGGGCCAGTTGTGCAGCCGGACAGATCCATCCTCCCTCACTCTGAGGGAAGCTGTCTCCTTGGCAGGAGTTTTGCTGGCACTGCTGAAAGCTTTAGTTTGACTGGGGCAAGCTGATGAGCCTTCCCGTCTGCTGCTCTCCTGCAGCTGATCTCTGATCCTGCTGAATCTCCCTCTGCTTCCTGCTGGAGAGTAATTCCTTCAGACACCTCACACTGCATGGACCAGACTGCTTTCAAGCCAGTCAGCTGAGGAAATAATAATACCTAGCTTGGATGGAAAAGTTCAGGATTAACCTATTCCTGCACTAAAAACACATCCTACCATCTTCAAGATCCAGTTATCCTATTATGTGCAAAGACCCTATTCCAGCAAAGCACTTTAACTCCTGAGTACTTGCCTCTTCTCATGCTCTGAGTCATTTACAGAGTCTTAAGAGTGCTTCTGGATCAGGGCCTACTTTTCCTAAAGCTAACCCCCATCTCAGAACCCTTATTTAGTTATTAGATATTAGATGAGTTTTCTTTGTTGTATTTTTTGTTTGGTTGTTTTTTTCCTACCTTGACCTCTTCAGGTCTTAATAACAATGATTTCCAGGGCAGCTGGTAGGGTGACTGTGCACATCCATTACACCACGTGCTGTATCTGCTGGTGGTGAAGGACAGAGTGGAACAATCCCTGTAGTGCCCCTTTTCTGACTGATCTGAAATTATTTCTTAAAGGTCATTTGACACCCTATGCCAGATGCCTTTGCATAAAAGGAGGATGCACATGTGTATATGTTCTCTGGGATGCTTCTTGGCCTTACCCTTCCCTTCCTCCCTGTCTTTTATGTTCTGATCTCTCACAAAACCATTTCTTGGTTCTGGTTACCCACCAACTACTTTTCAATTCCTTTTTTACCCCTCTTCTTCTCTATATTTCACAACCATTGCAAAGCATAGCAAGGCCATGAATCCCATGATGTGAGGCACAAGGAAATGAGGGGACTTCATTCAACACCATTAGTGACAGTCAAATGCTGCTGTTGATCTTCTCCAGAGGGTGTTCATGGCCAATGTAAAAGTCTGGATGACAATCAGAGGGCCCTAAAGCATATAGAGGAAGAGAGAGGGGAAAAAACAAAGCAAGATAAAGAGTTTGCCCGGTTTTTGTCTCAAGTCAATCTTTCTTTTCTTGCTCTGATAGCTCAGCTTTACAGAAGAACCCTGGAACTTGTAAATGTGGAACTTCATTTTGTTGGATTGAAATGTCACCAATATATTCTATATATATAATTCATTATAAATAAACCGCGTTTTTGCAAACCAAGGAAGGAAAATAAACCAAAACATTAAAAAAAAATTAAATGTCCATATCTCTTTATATTTGCAAGCCCTGAATAGATCCTACTATTTTAGAGCTCTGTGAATTATCACACAGACCTTATCACCACACAGAGGAAATATATTCAGCTTTATGAATTTCCTTGTATCATATCTGTGGTTAAACTAACAATTTGAAAGCAGATTCAAATTGTAATTTCTTTCCTATTTTTTCCTCTAAGTTTGGAAAGTCTGAAAGTAGCCCTCAATCAATTTGAATATTTCTCAGCATCCAACCCAGGGCCAGTAAGGCTTTAAATGTGAGAGCATACACAATACAGTTCTACATATATTTAAACTCTAAAATTAGGCATTTTTTTCATGGCGTGGTGTTTTTTGCATATATAGAACCCAACAGTTGTGAATGTTACAAACCCATTATTCATTCACAGAATGGGCAATTATGGTGCCCAAATAGGTGTAGAATTTTCTGAAAAGAATATTTCTAAAAATATTTTTAGAGATTCTTTTGAAATTCTTTGACTTCCATTTTTTTCTCTCTAAACCATGATGACAACATTTTTGAAAAATATATTAAATTTTAATTTATTTTTCATTTTTATGGAAGCACCATAATTAGAGTCTTAGGCATTAAAAATCCACTAAAAATGTGGTGTTTGGAATTATTTTTAAAGAAATATTTAAGTAAGCTCTTTATTCACTGAGAATTATCTTTAAAATTATATATGGCACCATTTCAACCAGTCACATAAAACACATCTCTGCAAAAATTTTTTTCCTGATTATTTCCTGATCTCCTTTTGCTTTTATGTGATGTAGACATTTCATAATTAGGACTAATGAATTTTCTGCTGTGCATGGATGATGCAGAAAAGTTTCCAGGGTCATGTTCCAGCTGTTTTGGAAGGAACCTTGAAATTGGTATTATCTTATAATACAATTAATTAATACCATTTATTATGGCCTGATGTAATTAACTGTACAACAGCACACAGCATTACAGTTGATGCCCATTTTCACCACATGAGGGATCATTTATGCCTCACCTATTACACTTCTGTCTAGGAACAATACTTCCAAATTTAGGAACAAATTTTCCAATATTTTCTTTTTCCTGTGGTCCTCATTCCCACTGAGACAATCCAAATGTCTGATTAGATACACAGGAGCAAGTAAAAGTGGGGTTGTCCTTTTCACATCCTGTCCCAGGTGGAAAATAAAACCAGCTGAAAAGGATGCTAAGGGATCATTCAAGATTTTTTCAAACATGATAGTGTATTAGTAATGTATTTGGGGTTTTTTGTTATTTTATATGTTCATCTTGAGGGTTGAGATGATCTTTTAAAAACATGAAAGTGTAGCAAATATAATACTCCATGCTTGCCTTCCTTCCTAGCCTTAGGTCCTCCATGAAAATGAGCTGTGACATTTCATGATACTTCTTAATTTTAACTTGGGAAAGGAAAAAATGTTTTTGAACAAATAAGTAAATAAATACAAAATCACCTCATAAATATTTTTCAGGGCCTAATGGAAAGTCATATCCTTCTGTTGGAGCAATGTTGCCTCTTAAGAAGCTTTATGGGGAACTGTTTGATGTATTACAGTGTTCAGAGGGAAATATTTAGGTAAAAAAGGAGAACTAATAAGCTACAATTTCAGATGCTGTCTTTACAATGGTCAGATCATTGGCTGACAGAGATTTCATCAATCAGTGACCCTTGCTGAGGATTTCTGGGGTGAAGACTTTTATGTGCATTACTGTGGGTTTCTCTGTATGAAGGGAAGAACCTGAGAAAATGATTCCAATTTATCTCTGCTCCAGTAAAAGGGGCCAACTATCAGCTGCAATACTTTGGAGAATTTCCTGTCTGGTAGTCCAGAAACTGCCAAAACAGGGCATAGAAGCCAGAAAGTACGCTCTTGTCATTGGCCCAAACAAACAAACAAAGATCCCCAACAGAAAATAACTCTCCCCCTAAATAAAAATAGTTCTAAAAGATCAACAGAAACAAAAATGGACCAGATTTTAAATGAGAGCCTGTGTTTTACATATCATGTGGCTAGACACAGTTTTTGGAAGCTGTCCAGCTCAACCCACTTTTCCCCACCATCTGTCAGCAGTGGGTTTGCAAGAGCTTGGTAGCAACGGCGCGAGAGGCGAGTGTTAGACAATCAAGTTTAAACATGACAAGAGCAGGGAAATTCAAAGACTTGATGATGTAATGTGCTAACACTTGGCTGTTGTGAGAAAAAAAGGAGGAGCAGGATGGCACAGAGAAATAAGTTGGTCACCTTTAGCCTGGATTCTCTGGCTCTCATTGGCGTGCACTGAGACCCTGGTAGGATTAAACTTGTAGTAGGGAAGTGTTTAATTTACGTAGGCCAGGGAGTTTTGGGATGGTGATTTAGATGCTGGCTTGTGGGCCAGCATTGGGTCTGCTGTCAAACCAAGTCATATTCTGAGAAACTGGAAACTTCTGAGCTCATGATGTGAGTCACAAAGCAAGGGCCACTGAAAAGATGGGCTGGCCGTGAGTTTTATACCCTTTGTCCATTGCAAGAAGAGCTGAGACTTCCAGAACCCTTTCACCAGTCCCATTTGTACACAAGCATCTCTACAAAATACCTTTTCTTCTCACCTTTGCTATGGGTTTACAGTAAAGACCAACACAGTAATAATTTGCTCACCTCTAGATTTCCTTTACTTGGTGTCCCAGAATTAAGCTGGGTAAGGAGGGAACAGTCTGACCCACGGGAGGCTGTTCTCAGACATTTAATTTGAACCCAAAACTCTGAACACTGCTCAGAACATTCTGGTTTACTCCAAGTAGGCATTGAGGAAACAGATCTACTCTCCAGGCAAAGCAGGACTATGGTGAAATAAAATGACCTTTGCAAAGGGAAAATATGTATATCCCCTAGTACAGCCTTAACTGAAATTGTATTTATTTCCCAAAAATTCCCTCCTGAAAGGAATGTGATCAGAATGAAAGTTAAAACTGCTGCACAAATGATGTAAGAGCATATTCAGATACAGCAGACTGAGAGGTGGGGAAAATGCATGCTACCAACAGAAGGATACACACAGTGCTTGAGGTGGTAATTGTAGTATTGGGTCACATTTTTGTCACTGTAAGAGCTTCCTTGAGAAATGTGCTTCTCATCTGGCCTTGGGCAGGCAAAGGAATTTCTCCAGCTTTCTTTGAACAGGGCTGTGTTGGGAAAAGCTCAGTCCAGCCTAGTTAAACTGCCTGGTAAAATTACAGCCAGTTGGGGAGCTGGTTATTAAAAACTCTTGAATGAGCTGCGTTTCCTCCTGATACTCATTGCTTGTCTGTTGGGAGAGCCTGTGCTTAGTCCAGCAGGCAGCTCTCCATTTTTTCCCTCTCTCATCCAGGCTGCTCTGGCTTCATCCCAAACTTGCCAGTGCCTCACATGCATCTGATGCTCAGCTCAGAGCTGAGCATCTCCATCACATTTACCAGCCTCACTTCTGGCACTCAGTGGATGAAGCCTTGCTTTCAAAGGCTGCTTTCTGTCTTTTCCAGGGAAGAGATGCAGCACATGGGGCTCCCTGTGTCCCACTGTGCCACCAAAGCCCATTCCACTGAGGGGCAGCATCCGAGGGACAGCAGGGACAGCAGCTTTGTGTGTTCTTGTTTCTTGGCAGAAGAACCATCTGTAGGTTTTAATTGAACTGTCTGTGGATGTGCACCATTGGGCACAACAGCAGAGTCCAGCCCTGGAAGCCACAGACTACCAGTAGTCTTTTAAGTGAAGTTTGAGTTGGGGAATGGATCAGCACCTGTGGACTGATTATAGATTTTGATGTGGTGCCATGGCTAGGATCAGTGCCAGTAAAAATCCTTATAAAACGTGTGGACAAAATTTACTGCATACCTGCCATAATCAGTTTTAAAATCACAATGTTTTTCTCAGTTTTCTTTGATTTTTTTTTTTCTGTTTTTGTCTTAAGAAAATGGTAGGAGAGCAATTTCATTTTTAGATCAAAGTTATAAACCCTCAAAAATCCATCTGAAACTCATAAATGCTCTGTTTTGTTTTACATTCAGATAATTAAAAAATACCAAACTATATATGTATTTTAATTGGGATTTGAAGAATGACTCCCAGTCATGCACCTTGTAAACTAAGTTTCAATGAGCAATAAAGCTTATAAAGCTCTGTTAAAACAACTTTTGTAAAAGGGTTTTTTATTAAATGAAATACTTACAAACTGGTGAATATTGCAATCAGGTAGAAATTGCTGCCTGCGGAGGGAAAAAACCCCTATATTTGAAAAAAGAGTGAAAATTCATTGTTTCCCTTAATATGTGTTCCTATTTTGTCAAAACCTACAAAAGTCACCATGACAAGTGACTAAAACAGAGAAAAGTGGTCTCACTGTTGAATTCTAAGAGTTCTAAATCCCAAAATAACTGCACTTGGTTGCGTCTAGGAATGTTCATACAGCAGGTACGATGGCTCTTCTGAGCAAACCTTGTTCTGGAAGCCTCCCTCAGCATTTTGAGGCACTCACTCATTTTGAGGTAATCACTCTGTCTCTACTGTCACCCAGCAGCAAACCACTTGCCATGGTCTTAAAGGGATTCAGAAACTATGAGGAAAAGATCCTTGTTCTGATGTCAGGCCCATTTCCTCCTGAATGTAACCCAAAACATGGGGTGTACCAGCACACTGCAGAGGCTGGACAATGAGCAGCCATGAGTCTGGATCAAACTGGAGTGGGGTGGAAGTGGAGTAGAAGGACCTGTCTGCTCCAGGCTGCATTTACAGCCACACCTGCATTACTGGAGCCTCCTCTTCCAGAGCTGGAGCTGTGCAGAACTGACCCTTGATAGAGCTCTTGCTGCCCAGTGCAGATCCCCCAGGGCTCTCAGACTTTTTTGTGGTGTAGTTCCTCTGGCTAGAGCTCAGTGAACAATTCCCTTTGACAAAGCACCCCATAAAGAGAGTCAGCTGGATGAGTCAAAGTTGTACTTCTTCACTGCAGTGTTGTGTACATCTGCACTGTGCTTTACAATTCAAGAGAGGCTCAAACAACTGTTGTCTCCTCTCCTATCAAGCTTCTAGCCCCCATCAAGTTTCCCTTAACTTGACATATCCTGCACAAAACTGCTGAGCTCCCTGAGACCTGGAAAATGGCCAAGTATCATTTCATTGTAAAGCCATAGACAGAGACATGGAAGATTCATACACAGATTTCTAAACTGTGCACTGCTTAAGTGGCAGAAGGAAAACCTTAGTACTTGCTGTAAGTCAAGCCAGAACACTCATCATTTTTACTATTTATTTCCAGGATTTTCAACATTTTGAATTTTAATTCCTTTAATTTATTCTTTAAAAGCATAATCACAGCTTGAGTATATGATCATAAAACCCAATAAATCTGGGGAAATGCCCAAGAAGCCAACAGAGGAATATCAGCTTGTATCTCTCAGGAATCCTTAATTGCAACTCTTATGAGGTTTGCAAGGCCTGCTGTTTCATTGTAATCATTATGAGGCCAGCTGAGGCTTGCTGAAAACTACCTTGAGTGGTGGATTAATTTAGACTAATAAAGAGTTTTTACACAATCGCTAATGTCTGTTGTGAAAAAAAATAATCCTTTTTTTTCCCTGGTTGTGAAAAATAAGTGACTAAAAAGGCTTGTATTTTGTTCTGAAAGAGTGGGCAAAAGGGGGGTAAGGTACAAAGGTTAGCAAACATTAAAAAATAAAGAAAAAATTGCTCAAAAATTTATGCAAAGTACTGTTGTAGTGTGCAAAAAGGCAAAGGATAAAAGTTGGTCCTCCTAGAACCTTCAAATGTTCTGGAGGTAGAGTGGTGAACCAGGGAAAAAGAAAGAGAAACTTAACTGATCATCACCATAAAGACAAGCAAATGTTTCTGATGGATGTTATATGTAATTTAGAAATACTGCTCACTGGACACTCTGTGCCTTTGCCCAGCTGGCTGTTTGGAGCTCTAGGCCAACTGACCATGGGGATTTGATGCACTGAGAATTCCTTGAGGCTTTGTTCCCAGACCCTGTGCTGTTGTAATTTCTAAGCACAGACAGTAAGAGGAAGAGTTATCCTGTTAGTCTGGTTGCATCACACCTTCAAAGGATGAGGAGTAAATCAAAAAAAGATGTTCAGTGTCAGCATGGCTATGTCCATTTGGGAGTTTTTCTGGGACAGTAGTAGGAAGGAAAAGAGAGTAACTTTATCTGCTGAAACACTGTAGAGGTGATGAGGTGTTTGTAGGAGAGTGGTGAAAGAGAATGAGCCAGGTTAGGTAGCAGGTTGAAAGAGGTTAAATGAGAATTGGTGGGTCACTTTTACACAACTTTCACCAGATCATAATTCTGACCAATGTTCCAGTCTCTCTCTAAATCAAGAAAATTTATAGTATTCTGCACATCCCTTACTTCCTTCACAAGCAGTACCCTCAGTAAAATGTTGACCTCAGCTGAGACACTGCACTCCCTCCAGTGCATTTTCTGGAGTGCAAAGCATAACGAGAAGTGAGGCTCTTTGGATCTGGCTGGAGAAAGACCATATGAACAGCTTGCAAATCAACCGAACTGTATCATCTTCCCTTTCAGATTATTGCATCCCAAGAGTTTTTTATGTTGGTGCAGGTAGATGCAGAAGGCCCTGTTCCAGTTGCAAATGTATTGCTCTGCACTGCTCTAATCCCAGCACCGCTGTTCTTTGGGGAAGTGCTCCTGTGGCTGAATTAATTAGTGACTTGAAAGTCTTCTCAGAAGACTCAGAGAAACTGAGAGGAAGCAAGACAACTGCTCTGGCATGACAAAACTTACAGAAATTAAAGGTCCAAGGAAAATACTTAGAGATTGAAACCTCTGTCACCTCAATGCTCAGGAGGAAGTCAGTGCTCTGTAGCCAGCATTAAATGCAGAGCCAGGCACATCTCAGCAGCTTTCCCATCTCTGTCCTTATGTGAAGGTCTTGGTGCTGGATTTTCTCATGATAAATCCATGTATGAAAGGGGAAATCAGTGTGGTTGGGGTCTGCTGGTGATGCTGAGATATAAATAACATCCAAAGGATGCACTGGCAAGCCACAGCATATGTCAAGAGATTTAGGCAATTGTAAGTATGTATGTAAAAGCACCAGAAGTTGAAATTTTCATGGATCCCTACTCTGCTGGTTGCATAAACATGTACAAATGCCACAGTGGCACACTGGTATTTACGCCATGAGCAGACATGACAAATACTGGGAAAAACTTCCATATAATTTAGGACCAATGCAAAAATACTTACAGATTGGTGTTGTTGCCTAATCTGTTCTTCTAGGTGTGGCAGTTTCATGCATTTTCCTGGTTGCCTTGCTATGCACTGCAGACTCAAATGCAGCTTCATGAATACCTCCTTGATATCCTAGTGAAGAGCGGGAGCCTCAGAGACTTCTCAGGCTGACTTGCCACAGCAGCAGGGAGATGGATTTAGTTTTCAGGTGGTTGTTACAGTCTGAGTGGGATTACAGTCTTGTGCTGTCTCATATGGATTTTTGCTGCTACTGTAAATAAATCTAGGGGGGTGAGGCACATTTTGACCTGCTTTGACTGGTTCTTTCTGACAGCTGCTAAACCATGCTAATCAAAGGTGACATCAGCAAACCTGTTGTCATCATGGTGCACTGTGCTAAATGGGGCCAGAACATGCAGGAAAAAAAGAAAAAGACATGACATATAAAATACATTCCAACACATAATTCCAAATACATCCAATATACAATGTGTCACATTAATTCACTACCATACTCTTCACTGCAAGATTAATGATCTTGAAAGATATTAAGATCTCACTTCTTTCTTCTGGTTTGTTTATCAATAAACCCACTTCTGGTCATTTAAAGCAACTGTGCAGTGGTGATCTGGGGGACCAGCAGAGGATGCCAGGTAGAAAAGCCACTGCAGACACATGGCCTTCATCACACACCTTGACATGCACCAGCCCTGATCCTCCGGCCCTGCCTCCGAGCCACATCCCTTCTTCTCAGAGAGCCCTTCTTGGTCTGTGGATGTGCCATTGGTGGCCTCTTGCCTATCTCAACAACTTTGAAGTTTCCATCACATCAAACAATGGCATGGGAAGGATTTTAAAATCTGAGGGACAATTGTGTGCTATTGTGCTCAGTGGGTGGTGTACTGCTACCAAATGTGCTTTTGTGATCTGGAAAAAAAATCACTTTGACTATATCCACAAAGAACACTGGAAACAACCACAGGCTTGCACTGCCCAAGCTTTATGAAGCCTGTGAAACATCAAGAAAGTATGTATATAGCACCGTGCCTGAGATAATAATCCAGTGCAGGGCATAAATGACCATGGGATGACTGCAATGAGTGATTTCTAGTTTAGGCAGGGTGATCTGAGATCTGGTCAGACATGCACTGTGCATGTGGTTGTCATCTTTTGTGGCTTGGGCCAGCCTAAATAAACCATCAGGGGCTGAAGATGCAGAAGGGAGAGAACTACAGACATGCAGAGCCTTGCTGAGATATCCTGTTATGTTTATATCCATTTTCTGCCCTGCTCCTGTTTCTTTCAGTATAAAGGAGAAGAGAATCAAGACTTTCCTTCCAGGGCTTTTAAAGCCTGAGGAAAGATAAGTGAAGAGTGGAAAGAAGGAAGATTTTGGATAAGGAAGGAAGTGGAAGGGAAGCTAAAAGTATCTAATTTGCTGTGTATGCAGAGGAACTAGGTAAGGAATGGTGGGGCAAGGTCAAAGAGAAACATGGCAGCACAGCTCCTGTGGAAGAGGAGGACAAGGCAGCTCAGCAGCACTCCCTGCTCTATTTAAATGTCAGCAAGGTAGCTTCCACCAAAAAAATGCCTCCTCAGTAGTGAGAAAACAACCAGAGTGTCAGGACCAGCTGGCAGCTTGAGAAAGAACAACTGTGTTGCTGAACAGCACCACTTGGAGCACTGGACAGCTGACCCTGCCTCCTCATCGTCACTATTCAAGGCCTGTCAAAAGAATAATAAAAGGTGCTATAAAGAGAAGACAAATTCAGGCATTCAGCAGAGGGACTGGGCAGAAGGGAGAGCAGGCAGAGTTGGACTCCTGCAGCTGCGTGTGCATTTAGGGCCTTGCAGAGGTGGCTGGCTTTGGAGACATGCTTTCTGTCTCCAGAGGTGACAAGGCAAAGGGAGGGGCTGCCCATGACCTCGCACCATGTGGGGGTCAGGCCCTTCTGCTGATCAAAAATGCATGAGGATTGGCCTGTCCCTTTGTTTCCTGGTGTTTTCATCCTCAAAGTGCTAAAGAAATGCTGGAGGGTGGGACTGTGCCTGTCAAGACCCTGGTCTGGAAATCTTCATGTGGCAGCCTCAGCCTGGTCCCAATCTTCATCCACCTCCACACCTTCCTGCTGGTGCAGCAGCTGCCCCACTGTCCTGGAGAATCAGCATGTGCCACCATGAGGGGCACCTCACCAGTGCCACTCACCACAGCCCCTCATTTTAAATGACCTGATCTATGAAAGTTACCTGCTCAGCCTTTAGAGGACTTGGAGATGAAATTTCACCCAGGCAGAGAGATAATTTTCCCTGTCTCCAAAACAGGAATGCTCGAGAAGGACAGATTCCTCCAGGCAATAAAGGCTAGGAAGGAAATTGTTTCTGAAGGCCAAAAGCCTATTCTTTCCAGATTTAGGCACAGTGATAAACATCAAAAGGAAACAATGGATACCCACTTCTGCAGGTGTTTCCTTCATACTTAACTGCTCCCCTCCAGCCTGTTGGGAATACTGCTCTTGCCTATTGTTTGGTAAATTCCAAGAATCATATTTTTATCCATTATGTGAAGGACTACCTTGCTTGGTACATATTCCCCTGTGAGTGACTCCAATGCTATGCCAGCTGGGGCACCGGGGAAGCCAAACCTCCGCCAGGTTCCCCAGACCAAAGCCCAAGGACTCCAAGTCCCTGCACAGTTCAAGATATTCTCATTTTCCTCTGATCAGAACATGAAAAACAGTTTCATTCTGTGGACATCCAGCATTGGAAAACATTTCTTCACCCTCATCTGCACCACACCAGCAGCAGGACCTGCTCTAGATTGCTGCAGCTGACCTGAAGTAACACACCAGTAACAAAAGCCAAACATTTGAGAAGGCTACCCAAGGAGAGGGAGTTGGCCTTAAGCACAGCTCGGAAATTTTCCTAACCAAAAGGAAACGTTGGATAAACACCTTAGGAAAATGAGCTCATCCTCATGATGAGCCCTCCTCCTGGAATTTTCTGTTGCCTCCTTGACATAGTAGAGTGAGACAAGGAACAGAAGGACAATTTCTGGAAACAAAAACCAGAGGAGGAAAAGTTTTAGGGATATCCAACTCGGCATGTTGGTGCATACATATCACTAGATTAAGCAATGCCTTTGGGAGGTGTCACTAACGTTCTTTGTTTGTTTATATGTGATATATATATAAAATAACTATTCCATAGCTTTTCCATGGCATCACTTTAAACTTCCTACAGTAGAAGACTGATATAAACATTAAAATTTTCAGGTAGGGAAGCTGACCCTCTGTTTTCTAATTAACATGGCATAACAGCAGCACAGCTGGAGGAATACAGTCCTCAAGCCTCTCAGTGAAGAGTTTTCTCCTCATATGTGCCCAAAAAGGTGTATGAAACTAGTGTGCTTACTTAGACACCCTGCAGCCCTAAACAAAGGATTGACTTCCCAATGCAGTTGGAATTTGTTAAGACACCACAGAATCCAAACCAAGACTTGAGGTTCCCAGTTTCCACCATCTGAGATCTGCAATGCACAGCTCAGGTGAACCACTGTGTTTTAAAATGACAAAAGAACCATCCATCAGCAGAGAGGAAATGAAATTATAACAACAAAATTCCAAATACAGCTGTAAAATCACTCTCCCAATAGATCCCCTTCATTTAAAAACCCCAAACAAAACAAACAAACAAAAAAAAACAACCCAAACTTTTATTTTATTTTTTTTTTAACTGTGTGGGAAATGAAGGCATTCAACTGTATTCAGACAGAAGGTCTGTCTGGCAGAAGAGCTGCTCTCCATGATACAATCTCTGATGGCCCATCTGTGACAGACATCAGTAAATATTTCATAAATGACCCTCCAGAAAAAAAACTAAATGAAAGCTCACCATCCCCACTACTTGCCACTTGTTCTGGGAGCCATTCTCAACAGAAAAACAAACAAAACCACAACTTTGTCTTAAATTAACCCCAACTGAAGGCAAAATAAAGCTTTTCATGAAGAAAATCAACTGCCTCTGTAAAAGATGGTTCTGTTGCAAGCAGTAATGAAGCAGACATGGGTTTCCATCTCAGACAAACTTTTCAGTTCACAGGTTCCTTTTTTCTCAACTCCCTGTTTACAACATATCATTTTACAAACCCATGTGGAAACCAAATTTTTACCTCAGTGTTTTTGTGTAGTGGTTAAACTGTGCATTTCTAACGTGGTGAAAGACAGAGGACAACATGTATTAGTCAGCAGAAGGAAACTTTTTTTATTTATTATTTATAGACTTTGGATTGTTGTTTTGTTGTTTTTGTTTTTTTTGGTTTTTTTTTTTTAATAGTCCTCATCAGCCTTTGTCTCTGAGCACTTCCCAGAGGTCAGTCACGAGTAATATCCTCATTGCTGAGACACTGAGCAAAGGCCACAGGGCCAAACCTCAGATGGAAATGGGAACTGATCCCCAGACCTTTGGAACTACTCTCCTTTGTACCATACAGATGACTGGTCTCCTTTACTCTCCCACCCCCACTCTGGCTTCTCCAAGTGTTTCACATGTCAATCCTACAAAAAACTCACAACAGTCCTTAATTTTAACAAGCATGTGCCACCAAGAACAATAAGATCATTCACAGTGCTCGAAGTGAAGCAGGTGGGGTGAGCCTATTCCGGGTTGACTATGTCATTTTGGCATGAGCTCTCTGTTGCTTCATAGAGCTGAAACAAGATGTGTGAGGAAGGGTGACTTGTTTACAGCATCTCAATAATTAATAACCATTGCTGGAAAATGTTTCTATATGTACATGCACTGAGTCCCAAAGCATGACACGCACTTTGATTCATGTGCGACACGCGCTCCCTGATACATAAAATTCTCAGTGGCCTGGAGTTTGTCAGCCTGTTGATTCTGCTGAAACATATGTTGGTCTATTGAGGGAGCTGTGTGATGAGCAATTTCAAAAATGTCCCAATTTGGAAATGTAGCTGCAGACAGTGTTTCAGAGGAAGTGCTGTGTGATTGAAAGCTGAAGCTGCACCATGCAGTTCAAATTAGATTTGGACATGGCGTGCACTGTCAGTTTGGAGAACTCTTCACATGCTTGCCAGAGCTTTATAGGACTTACGGGTATGAGCCACAGACAACATCTAGTCCTCCAGTTTCTATTTAGTTTTAATCAGACACAAAGATCCTTCCATTTAAACACAAAGAGAAGGAACCTGATTTTTCAACAGGGAACACAGAAAAGAGCAGGGATGGAAGGAGTGAGAGGACAGCTTATTCTTGCATTATCTCTGTTCTTCACATGATCTTCAATCTACTGATCTCAGTTAGTTCTGGGGAGAGCAGAAACGAGAGCTAGCAGCCTGCAGGTGGTTTGGAGAAGAGAAATAAAACAATCAGTTTGGAACCAGCTCCTTTTTCATAACCTCATTTGTTTCATTCACCTGCTGTTTTTCTGAAAGGTGGTGAAACAATAAAACACACCCTTCATCTCCCTTTCCTTCTTAAATATTTTCAGGGTGTTTTTTTTTTTTTTTGGTTTTTTTTTTTTTTTTTTTTTTGTTTTTTTTTTTTGTTTTTTTTTTTTTTTTTTTTTTTTTTTTTTTTTTTTTTTTTTTTTTTTTTTTTTTTTTGTTTTTTTTTTTTTTTGTTGTTTTTTTTTGTTTTTTTTTTTTTGTTTTTTTTTTTGTTTTTTTGTTTTGTTTTTTTTTGTTTTGTTTTTTGTTTGTTTGTTTGTTTTTTTTGTTTTGTTTTGTTTTCTTTTGTTTTGTTGTTTTTTTGTTTTTTGTTTTTTTTTTTGTTGTTGTTGTTTTGTTTTGTTTTGTTTTGTTTTGTTTTGTTTTTTGTTGCAGGAGTGTGAGGAAACCCAGTTGCCTCCAGGGTCTGGACCAGCACTCATTGCCCTCAGAAGGCTTTGAACAGCATCCATGGGCCTGTGCTTGCAGAAATATAGATTCCAAAAGGCACTTAATCAATTAGCTGAAATCCTGCTGATTTCACTGCAAACTTTTTCCATTATGCTTGTTAAAGATGAGGGTGCTGTGAGCAATTTTCTCTTCATTGTATATGTTTAAGTTCAGCATAGAGGAATGCTCAAGCTGAGCTGGGGCCCAGTTGATTCCAATGGGATTAAGCATTTATTTACAGGCAGGCATGTGTGTAAGCACCTTCCTGGATTACAGCTTCACAGTGACTCAGGTTGAAATGAGAGTGCCTGTGCTGTGCTGAAACAGGGCTTTATTGTCCTTTGAACTCAAGGCTGTATGTCTTGGTCTCTTACTCCCTCTGCTTTGATGGTTGCACTGAAGGACATTGTGGGTTCCTACAGTAAATCTGACTCCATGCAAGTCACAAATACTTTTTTTTTCATGGAGTTAACATTAACTTTCTCCTGCACAGGACCATAGAAGAATTTAAAGTTGACTGGCATACTTGTGGCAAATTATATCTATTATTTTTAAAAATAGCCCCAAACCACAAATCATTGAGATCCAAATCTATATTTGATATAAAGGAGGTGAGATCTTCTTATCTTTTTTTTTTCCCCTGAGTGACTATTGTTTGATAAAGGAGTTTTAACCAAAAGTATGTATCAACTGTGCTTTCATGGCTATACCATGGCCTTCTACCAGCTATATGTAAATTTAAAAATTATATGTTTATTATGTAGCATGGACCATCTCTCATCAAGAAAACATTTCCACAGTCCACTCTTCTGGTGAAACAAAATGGGGAAAAGTAAACGAGAATAAGAAAAAAAGAAAGAAAAATTCAAAGANATATATAATTTTTCTAATTATAAAATAATTAGAAAAGGATTAAGTTGTTCTTTCCTATGCATGGAAACCAGATACCTGAGGCTGCCTTTGTTGTTCTCAGCAATGTATTCTAATATACAAAAATCAAAATCAAAACTGTACCCTTTTTCTTGTAAGTCTCTGTCTAGAAGACACCAATGAGGTTTAGTCCTTCCTCAACCTCTCAGCCTCAGTTTAGCAGTACCAAACACAAACAGCTGGGATGAAGCAGAAAAATGCATCCCAGAGGGAAAGCCAAGCAAAAAAATTACATGTGTTTGTGAACATATCCTCCTGAGTGGGGAAAAAAACATCCAAAAAACCAATACCCATTGAGGAAATCTGGGTGAAGCCAAGACCTTTTGATTATCTCAGAGTGGGAAGACCCTTGAGAGGTGTAACCTTAACTGGACACATCTCCTCCAGCATTCGCAATGAAGCCAAAGGAACAGCTGTCCCATTTCTTCCTCAGGGCTCTCTGACCCCGTACCTCCATGGTGAGACCTTTGGGACAGGCACGGGGTCAGTTGACAGCAGTGCTACCTTCTGCAGCAATGTGATATCTCAACCAAGATAAGATGAGAACTGCATGACAGCCTGGACAGAGAGCCAGGAGAAAACAGGTCCCCTGCTCAGTGTTTGAGGAAAAATGAAAAGACAAGTACAAGGCAGGTGGGGACTAGAAATGCTTGGATTTAGGGCTCTGACTCATGCCTGCAGATGGATTTAGCTAAGGCAGTCCCCATCTCAGCTGTTTGCCCCAGTCCTCTGCCAAAGGTTATTCTGGGCCATCTGGAGGGACTGGGACTCACTTGTGTCACATATGGGCTGAAGACAAACTGCAGAGGCTGCGGCAGCTTGGGGCAGGTAGATCTCCTGCTCAGCCTCTTGGCCCTCCCCACTACCTGTCACAAGTCAGAAATCCAAGCAACAGCACCACTGGAGGGCTGATGCCCAGATCTGCATGTGTAAACCCTTGCTAATGCTCTATCAGGATCACCACATGTGAAAGATGGTGTTCAGGAAACACCATTCCCTTTTAGAGAGGTGGGTACAAGGTTTCCCTGAGGATTTTTGAGAGCAATGTCTTTGGGAGATCATTGGTTTTGGCATCCATCTCACAACACCAAAAGCGCTTTAATAAAATAGATTATATGCTCGGTATCTAATGAAAATAAGGCATTTTAAACTCAAAAAATGAGTATCAATATTTCTCCCAGCCACAAATGATGCTGCTGAATAGACTGATAATTCCACATAATAACTGAGAGGTCTGCAGAGGAATGACAACAAAATGTGGCTCCATCTGCAAAGATGTGGCAGCAATTTTCACCCTGTCATTACCTAAAGAGGCAAATGTGATAGATGTCTCTGGTCTACCCCCCATGAGTTTTGGGGTGATTCAGGGAGGTGGCCCCTGCAGACACAGGTGAGGAGTGGTATCCAGCTGGTGTGGAGCAGTCCCAGTGATACTCCAGAAAAACTGGAGAAAAGCATCAGCTGCTGTGAATTTGATCTCCCATAGTGGTCAAGGCATCATGTCCAGGCTCCCATGCTCCAGCATACCCTGCAGGCTCCCCAGAAGACCCTGGGTCATGTTTTGGCTGTGCAGAGCCAGCAGCCTGCTAGCAGATAGCGTTATAGCAAATGTGGTAACATCTGCACCAGCCTGGAGACAGAGTGGTAGGTGACAGCAGGGTGGACATACCTTGCAGCCAGCCAATTCAAATGCTTAATTATCTGAGCCTTTGGCAAGACTTTTTAGGGCCTCCACTGCATTTTTTCTACCTAATCAAGCTGAAGGCAAGGCATAGACCTCCCTGCCAAGGCAGAGTACCCAGTGTCCTGGACAATGGCTCCTTCTGGGCAGCCCAGCCAGCTTTGCTAACAGGGACAATCCATTTTGGAGTGATGAATGCTATGTTATTGGCTGAGACTTGTTAGGCAAGCTGAATTCTCTCAACATGATCTGACAGGAGAGAACAGAATACAAGAAAGCTTGTATTTTCCTGCTAAAGCATTTGCGAAGAAACACAAAGCCCTAAGAAAGTTTGCCTGCTGGTTCCTTGCCTGTGCTACCCACATTGAGCACAGTGCTGACAGAGTTTGCTGAGATGTTGGGAAATAATGTGTTTTCTGGAACACTAAAACTATCATTGCCTCTGATTAAAACAATCCAGCTCCCAGTTTGGTATAGTCATGATCACATACTGCTCCAAACATTTATTCCAGCCTCTCTACTTACGTTCCCAGTTTCATATCTGAAACCTGTGATTTCACAAAGGTCACTCATGCACCTTGAGTGAAGCAACATAAAATTACCTCCAACGTGAGTCTGGAAATAGCCTTCCCCCCCACTCTTTCTCCTTTGCATCTTTTGTGCAAGTGTGTTTTCACACGTGTGTGTTCTTGAGTTGACATCTATTAAAGACTGATCTCATTTGTGTCAAACATGCCACCTACAGGAAGCATTTTGGAGCAGTCAAGTTACAGGAGATAGATAAAAAAGAAGAGGTAATGAATATGGAGTGTAAATGCCTTAGCAAAGTAATGGAGACATGTACTAAGAGCAAGTGAAATTTGACCTTCTGGCTGATAACCTGATAGCAAACCAATTGGAGAACTTTAGAAAATTGGATCAGCCTCAATAGGCACAGAGTAAACATTGGGAGTGCAATACAGTCTTATTAAACATAATGCACATTTAATGCATAATTTTATTGCAACCAATTTCATGGTACTGCCTTAAATGAGTCCGGGTCTACTTCAACTGTAGCAGTCCACCACCATTAGTGCCTCTTAAAAGAATTGCAGGGCCAGTAAACTATCACCAGTCTGATCTCTCCCTTAGTCCATACTTTCTGCTTCATAAACTCTCCCAGCTCCCACAGCTTGTAGTGAGATCTTGTCTTCGTTCAGTACACAGCTTTTGAAACACTAAACTGTTTTGGCAAGTCTTCACAGATGGGAATGTTACAACATTTCCATTTTATGCTGGTGGAGTAAAGCAGTGAACCTTTGCAGCTATAGATCAGTCAGCTGAATCCCAGTTTTACAACAAGAATTCCTGGAACCTGTACAAGCAGACTGGTGCTGAAGATTTCTCAGGCACAGCAGGCAAAATCCTATTTTTCTAAGTGACAGCAGTAGTGTTTGCCCTCTGATAGGAACAAGGAATAGGAAAAACAAATGATGCTCTAAGAAAGTGAGCAGCCCCCCTCACAGACTGATAGGGGTTGGCTGGATTAACACATAAGGAACCTGAAAGAAGCAATATGGACTGTTTAATTTATACCCTCAGAGTACAAAACCCCACACTCTGAGTTTCCAGTCTTTTCTTGTTGAGCTCTTCACAGCCTGTAGCACTGTTATCTGCACCTTGTAGAAACACCAGCCAGGGAAGAGATCGGCCTGGGATTTTCCAGGTGTAAAGGGAATTCTGTGTGTAGCTGAGCTCAGATTTTCAACACGCTGGAACTGGAGGGGTGTTTCAGTCCAGAAATGTGATCTGAGTCTGTCCCTAAATGCAAACTCAGCCCTTTATGTGTTGTCACAGTGAGCTGCTATTAACATCTGCAGAGCAGTGCTGGTGGAGCTCCCTGCAGGGGTCCTGTTTGCCAGGCACCACACACATGTGTACACAAGAGATATCTCTTGCCCTGACAAGCTTTAGGATTCCATCTAGTAGCAAAATGCAGCGTGGGGGTGACACACACAGAGGAGTGGAAGAGGCCACCACTGTTGTCATCAAGTGGTACAGTATCATGAATCAAGTCTCCAAGTGATAGTGAAATAACACACTGGCTGCTTTTGGTTCACACCATGAGCTTTCAAGCCATTTCTCCTGTGATCACAACCAGTGAAGGTTCATTTCTTGCCACACAGCGGTGGACATGGAAGTTTTTCTGATGAAAGGGCAG